>JAOUZG010040121.1:3065694-3087475 GCA_026289955.1 Argiope argentata
GTAAATTGAAAATTACTAAACATAAATAATTTTTTTTTGTAAAAAAAAGTAAATTGACAATTACTAAACAAATATTTTTTGTAAAAAAAGTAATTTGAAAATTACTAAACATAAATAATTTTTTATAAAAAAAGTAAATTAACGCATTTTTAATCATTGAAATAAGCTGTTTATTAAATCATAGATAACTTAATTAAGTTTCGTATGTATATACCCCACTTCTTAAATTGAAATTTTTCTCTTTCGTTTTCGCACTAACATGTGTCTTTGCTAGGTCCATTCTTGGATTATCCGCTTTCACTGCGCTATCCACTGCAGCGAATAATTGGAAGTTGTGTCCATTTCTTTTAATTAGCATCAGAAAGAACTTTTATAACAGTTTCACTCTGAATTTCTTGAATAACAGGTTATTTAATTGCATTATCTCATCACAAACTTGTGTTCTTGTCTAAGAAAGTGCTTTATCGAAAGAATAAATGGATTAAAAAAGAGAATGCCAAAAAAAAAAAGAATTTTCTTCTTGTATTATGACAGAAAAGGATCGTAAGACCTTTTTATTTAAAAGTTAAAACTAGCAACAGTATCTCTCAACGACAAATTTCTGCAGAAGCAGAAAAAAATATATAAAATACTGCTTCAATTTGCTTTCCGTGAAACTCTCCAATAGCATCAAACAAATTACATGTTTCGTACATCTAATGTATAGCGAATTAAGAACTTTTATAATAGTTTCACGTTAAGATTCTTTCTTTTACCCGAACATTTAGTTGATTTATTTGCTCCTATGAATAAGAGAAACTTGTAATTTAAAAAGGGTCCTCGCGTAATTGGAGTTTTGAAATATTAACTCACCGTCTCTCTGACAGAAATTAATTTGCTGAATGTATCTTGAGAAAATTATATGCTAATGATGGTACTCTACTGCTAATGATGAAATCGAGTGAAACCTGGAAATACATCATTATAAATTAAGATGAGAAATTTAATTACCGTTTAGACTGGGAGAATCATACACTCTAATTATCATCAGCGTTCTATACTAATTACGATAATTCATGTTTCTTTTTTTTACTGTAAATATTAGCTGCTTTATTCAGGTTAAAAATAGTAGCAATCGATGATTAAATTGTCTGGCAGTGATTTATAAAAGAAATGATTATGAATATTAAGATTCATTCATTAGTTTTTAATCGTATCCTGAATAGTAACATATTTCCGAAAACATATCTTTCATTCTTTTGAACATTTTTAATAACTTTACAATTAAGATAAAAATTAATTAATGAAGTTATTTATTTATTAAATATTTGATCAGAAATCGAGAAGTTTCAAATAAAGAATTTTAATTAAGTAATTAGTTTTTAATAGCGAAAGTTTATCTAAAGTTATCGGATTTTAATAAAGAAACTTTAATAATTAGGGTTTTTAGTCATTTTTGAATAAACAGTTTTAATTTTTGATGTTAATTAAAAGTCTTGAAGCCCTTTATTTTATATTTTGTTTAAATACGTTTGGGAAAATTTTAAAAAATGAAGTAATATAAATTTAGAAAAGAACCTTTCAACGATTCTTTTCCACTTAAATTATATTTATTGTAATAAATTAGTTAAAATTTAAAGACACGTATGGGTTCTTGGATATATTGAAAAAATATAACGATATGTATTGCTTCTAATTGAAACCATTTTAATCAAAGGACATTATATGTGAGATTAAAATTCTGAAAACATGCGATTTTCTTTCTTGATGACAGAGATTCTTTGAAAAAGAGAGTAACACAATAAGAAAAAAAAACGCGACGAAATAAATTTATTTATTTTCACTTTATGAAAATTTTAGTGAAAATTTTTATTTTAATGAAAATTTATTTATTTTCACTTTATGAAAATTTACCCTTAAGGAAGTTAAATATTAACCTTTCGGTCAGATTTTTAAAACCACTATTTAGAAGTGACGTTTCTAAACGAATTCAAATATTTTTATTTTACCTATATTTACAATGAGACGTTAATACAACTAAAATAAACTCTAACATAATAAGAAAAAAACATAACGAAATAAATTTATTTATTTTCACTTTATGAAAATTTTAGTGAAAATTTATTTATTTTCACTTTATGAAAATTTACCCTTAAGTTAAATATCAACCCTTCGAACGGATTTTTTTAAACCACTATTTAGAAGTGGCGTTTCTAAACGAATTCAAATATTTTTATTTCACCTATATTTACAACGAGACATTAATATAACTAAACTAAACTAAATCTGAAAAAACGTATTTTTTGGAATGAATTTTTTGACCGTTACAACACTTTGTTTATATACTTCGTTTAGAGGAAACTAAAAATTCGTTCTTCTTTTTCCGATGGTGTATACTTGCAATATTCTATTATCTGTGCATATGAATAAATGTTTCGAATTTTGTACTTGAAACTTTACTTTCTATCTAAAATTATGAATGCATTTCATTAGTTTCATCATTATCCTTAATTTATGATAATAAAACTAAAAAACCAACTATAGAAACAAAATGAATAATTTAAAAAAAAATCTTTCGTAACAAAATATGAAATTGTCATGGTTGAGTGTAGTATGAAATTAAACTTTTTATCAACTACATTTACACACTTATGATTGCTTAACAAATTCACAACTAAAAAGGAAAGATATTGTTTATTTTTAAAAGTACATAAGTGAATAAAAAGAAACTTTTGTTCCCTGAGAAAGAAGTTAAGTAAAAACAAGCAATCTCAAAATATTTGAAGTAGAAGAAACACTAACTAGCATTTAAAAAATTAGAAAAAACGTATTGTTATTATATCACAGCAGCAATGGAAATTCTTTGTGAAAAAAATTCCAAAAAAGTAAAAAAATATGTCTTGAACTAAAAAAGGACTAAACAAACAAACGTCATGAAAACAAAATTATACCCGAAATTCCTTTTGACTCCCGGCGATAAATCTACGGTGCAGGTAAAATCTTGAAAAAATCGATAATCTTAATACTAAAAATGTCTTCCATAAAAATTAAAAAAGAACATAATGCATCTTCCTTTACATAATTGCATCTTCCTTTTTAAAAAAATCATTTTCATTCTTTCATCTTGCACGTCCTTAACTCCTGCACAACGTTGCGCATAGTTAAATAATAATATACACTTAACCCTACTCTTTGATTTGCGTAATGATGTTTTTCCATTGTTTCTGATATATTTCTATACCAACAATATTATTCGTCGAATATTTTTGAAAATCACAAAATTCCTCATCTAATGAAACGGAGTTTTTGTCTAGGAAAATTGCTTTTTTGATGCTAAATGCTTCAAATAAAACATTCTACTCTCTTTTTACTTTCTCATATACGAAGTATTAAAAAAGCATTTTAATCGTCAAAACTTCCGATCTCGAGCTTTTGATAAATCTCAACATATCTGTTCTCTCTGAGTTCAAAATATATTTTTTTGTTTATCTGTCTGCCAGTCTGTATGTGAACATGATAACTCTAAAAAGCTTAGAGCTAGACAGATAAATTTTGATGTATAAAATTTAGATTTCTATCAAATTTAGAACATGGTCCATTCAAAGGAAATCTATCTGGCGGGCTGCTCTAGTATAAAAGAAATCTATAAATACGAGTACAAAATGCAAAGGCTTAAGGCAGATAAAATTCTATACACTGATTTAGCATAAAATTCTGTTCACTAATTCAGCATAAAATTCTGTACACTGATTCAGCATAAAATTCTGTACACTGATTCAACATAAAATTCTGTACACTGATTCAGCATAAAATTCTGTACACTAATTTAGCTTAAAATTCTGTACACTGATTCAGCATAAAATTCTGTACACTGATTCAGCATAAAATTCTGTACACTGATTTAGCATCTAAAATGCAAGTATATTTACCATATTTTAAACGAAAATCATTCAGAAGAAGTCTATCTGGCTGACTGTTCTAGTACAAGTGAAATCTATAGCTATAAGTGCAAAACACAAAGAGCTGATAAAATTTTATATTTAGCATCTAAAATGTAAATACTTTTAGCGTATTTTGAAAAAAAATCAATTCAAAGTAAGTCTATCTGACTGGCTGCTCTATCACAAGTTATTGTTGTTTCTAATAGCACTTGCCATTGATAACCTCGCTGACAATGTCAGCGATTTTAAGCCAAGCGTGCGTCTCTTATTTTTTAAGTAGCGTCAAGTAGGACCAAGAGTATGTCTTAGCTATTTATGCATCACATACTCTTCCATAGCCTCTTTTTATAGGGAGGCACATTTACATAACTCACAGATAGAGCAGATGAAGGGGAACCATGCCTGAACCGGGACTCGAACACAGGACGCACAGATCATGGAGAAGACTCTCGCTACTTCGATGCCAGAACATCGGCACCAGTACAAGTGAAATCTATAGCTACTAACCCGCTGGTGTAGCGTGGTATGGAGAGAGGGGTGCCAGTTCAGGTGTCGCCCTCATTATCTGACATTGATTCAAAATTACGACGACTGTTCCAAAATAGGCCCAGCGTTGCCTTACAAAGGGATGTTAATATAAATAAAATAAAATAAAATAAAATATAGCTATGAGCACAAAATGCAAAGAGCTAGGCAGATAAAATTTGGTACACGGATTTATGATCTAAAATGAACATATTTTTACCGTAATTTGAAAGAAATCCATTCAAAGAAAGTCTATTTGTTTGGTTGTTCTAGTAAATGTGAAATATATAACTACGAATTCAAATCGCAAACAGCAGGGCAGGTAAAATTTGATACAGGGATTTAGCATTTAAAAAATTATATAAATTACAGTAAAAAATTACTACAAATTACATAACAAATTTCATTTATATAAATTGTAAAGTTAATGAGTTGTCACGTTTACCCACGTGTGAAAGTACAGATCAACAGACATCCATCTCTTAAACAAATCTGGTTTTTAAAAATTTACAAAGCTCCACTGCAAATGTTAAATCTGTGCATCAAATTTTATGTACTATTACATTTTCTATCAATAAATTTTATCAATTATTTATGTCAAATCAAATATTTTTCCTTATGCGCTGTTGTAGTTTTTAATTTATCGTATTCAGCAGTATTGGGGAAGAAAAACAGACTTCTTGTAAACGGATCCTTCAAAACTTGGTATATATCTAAAATTTAGTGTGAAAATCACATACCAAATCTCATCTATCTAGCTCAAAGCGTTTTTTGATTTATCGTGGTAGCAAACTGACAGGTATTGTCCCAAAAATGTGTTTTGAAACTTGGAGATCCGTCAAAACCTCTAGTTTCAATTTTTTAAGGACTACAATACTTTCTTTTTGTGTGACTTCGAATATGAAAAAGAAAGAAAAACATTTTTGGGAGAAAAAGTAAACTAAAATCAAACTCTTCAGCAACGAATTCGAAGTAACTGTGCTCAGTTTTCACTTGCAAGCTGGTAAACTGGGATATCCGAGCATAAAATGACAGCGTCGCCATTTTTAACTAAACTTTTTGAGATAAAAAATATTTTTTCTGCTTTCACGTTTTGATATATCGATAATTGGCGAATCTACAGTCATGACCAAAGAATCGATCTTTTTTCTATACGACGTAATGATGCTTGTTTTTATTTTTTGTCTTTTAAGCTTAATTATTTTTATTGAATAAATAATCAATAAAATAATTTACTCTTAACATTTCCGACTTCAAGATTGATTTTTTTAATTAAGAAATTTTAATTTACAAAAAATTGCAATTACTTAAACCAAAAGTTTAATTTCAAAATAAACTCCAGATAATTTTTTTTTCTGTATACTCACATAAATTAACGTAATTGAAGTTGAAGAAAGAGCAAAACACCAATCTTATAAGGTTAGATTTTAATTTTTAAAGGATTCTCAAAAGGTAAGATTAATTAATCCCTTTCTTTCATTTCCTTCACAAACAATTAGGAATTTTTATGATAGATATGTATTAAATCCTTTAATTATTACGACCTTTTAATTGATATATATATCCTCTTGTGGTTATTAGCAATCTGTTACTTAAAACGCTCCCAGAAGTAATTGGAGTCTTGGAATAATAGCTCTGACAGAAGTTAATTTTCTCTCCGTATTTTGAGAAGATTAATTGGTAATGATGATACTATGTTGCTAATTATAAAATCGAGAGATTTTGGATGTATGCCATTATAAATTAGATGAAATGTTTAATTTAAAGTTTGATTTAGAGACCAGAAACTCACTAATTATCATCAGTTTCTATTCATTAATAAGGGTAATATCGTGTTATCCTTTTTATGTCCTTTCTGCTAGCTGATCTTTTCAATTTTTGGAAATAAGCTACCAACATGTACTTTGTCCTTTATTTGTGAAAGAAGAAATAATCAATATTTCTTTGTATTGAATAATAAACCTTTTTATTAAAGAATAATAATGTTTTATTTGTCTAAGATAAGCATGGGGGCTCCAGGTTTTGACTTTCTCTCCAAGTATGTGTTTTAATTCATGATTCATAAAGGGTAATTTTAATTAAATCACTTTAATTAACTTTTAGATTGATAATTAAACTAATAAATGAACTTAATTAACTTTGATAAACTTTTAATATTTTAATTTTATTGTATAAAATCATATTATAAAAAATTAACTTCCCCATGTTTTGTGTTGTGCAGAACTCCAGAATATCTGTTCGTTTAAACATCTTATTATTCTATTAACAATATCTCAGATATGAATATCAATGATTTACTGACGAAAGTTGTAGCATGAAATCACAAGCGTAGTAAATTAAATAATCTTTATCAACTTTTTATAACTTAATTTATTTTATGAAATCGTATTCTAAAAAAATTAATAATTTACAAAAATTTTTTGTTCATGCAGAACTCTAGAAGATCTGCCCGTTTAGACATCTTATTATTCTATTGACAATATCGCGAATATGAATATCAGTGATTAAGTGACGAAAGTTGTAGCAGAAAATCTCATGCGTAATCTATTATAATAAAAATGGAGCTCGAAATGCGTTGCTAAGCGCAAAACTGGAGAACGGCTCGACCGATTCGGCTAATTTTTTGTTTAATAGTTTCGTTAAGACACGAGGATGGTTCTTATGGAAAGAAAAAATTAAAAAACTGCGAGGAAAATAGTTAAAACGACACTTTTCTTACTTTCCCGCCAGAAATCTTCATTTCCTTCCCCCACGCCAACTGAGTGAGATAGCAGGAAGTAATAAATTATGATTTGTTTAGAAAGAAATGCGCGAAGTCAGTTGGTTTTCATTCATAGATAACGGGATGTTTAAAAAAGAAACAAAATAGCTGCTTTTATTATTAGTCTGTATGAATATTTAATCTATGCCTGCTCAAAATAAAATTTGGGCAGGGAAGAAAAAAAAAGAATAACAAAGTGAAAATAGGGTTTGTAGAAACAAAATTAGTGAAGAAAAAAAAAGGATAGAAAAGAAAAGTGTGTGTGTGTTTCAATAATATTTCCTCTGTGCGCGGCATTTTCCAAGCTGTTTTTAAACTTAGAAAACCAATTGTGTCTTTATTGTTTAGTGTGTTTACATTTATGAAAATTTGAATCTCACTATTATTTAAAAACGTAGAATTTTAGACCTTTCTCTCCACCATTTAAGTAAAATATCAATTCAGGGTCTATCATTGCTCGGATAGAAAAAGATGAGTAGTACACTGAACAGATCATCTGATGAAAATAATACTCTAAATGAATTATATGATTATCAAAATTTGTTTGGTTTAAAAATATTTTGATGAAAAACCTGTTATGAGACACAGCTAAATAAAATATTATATGAAAATTTTAGCGAGCATTAATACTGGCGAACCAACTGGTCGCCAAGCGATGCCTGCTCAAAATAAAGTCTGGGCAGGGAAGAAAAAAAAAGAATAACAAAAGGGAAAAAGGGTTTGTGGAAAGAAAAGTAGAGAAAAAAAAAAGGATAGAAAAAAAGAGGGGGGATGTCAAAATTATTTCCTCTGTGAGCGGCATTTTCCAAGCTTTTTTTAAACTTTCGCATCTCTTGAGAACCAAATGTGTCTTTATTTGTATAGTGTGTTTACATTTATGAAAATTTGAATCTCAATATTCTATAAAATTTTAGACCTTTCCCTCCACCATTTAAGTAAAATATCAATTCATTGCTCGGATAGAAAGAGAAAGATGAGTAGTACAATGAACAGAACATCTGAAGAAAATAATACTATAAATGAATTATAAGATTATCAAATTTTTTTTGGTTTAAAAATATTTTGGTGAAAAACCTGTTATGAGACTCAGCTACATAAAATATTATATGAAAATTTTAGCGAGCGTTAATACTGGCGAACCGACTGGTCGCCAAAGGCGGCTAGTAAATTAATAAATTTTTATCTACTTTTTTATAACTTAATCTTTTTTATGAAATTATATTCTAAAAAAATTAATAAGTACAAAAATTATTTGTTCATGCAAAACTCTAGAAGATCTGCCCGTTTAGACATCTTATTATTCTATTAACAATATCGCGAATATGAATATCAGTGATTAAGTGACGAAAGTTGTAGTAGAAAATCTCACGTGTATTGCCTAATGCTTTAAAAAATAAAATGTACATATTTTTGCAGTATAAACCAAATATAAAATTATGTGCCGGATATCTGGCACAGAGGTAGCGCGTCTTCCTCGTGTTCTGGGAGTCCCGGGTTCGAATCCCGGTTTGGGTATGGCTTTTCTTCTGTATACTATCTGTGAGTTGTGTGACTGTGCCCTCTTGTAAAAAGGGGTTGTGCAAGCGAATGTGGTGAGTGTGTAGCCAAGTCGTACTCTTGACACTAATTGGCGCTACTTCAAAAAGGAAGAGACGTTCCTTTCGGCTTAAATATGCTGCTGTACCAGCGGGGGACTTGCCCAAGGCAAGTACCATTAGTAACAACAACATAAAAATATATCAGCATTAGAATTCTTGTTTTCTTGCAATAGAATCTTGTCTACCCCAAATGTTTACGAGCTCTCAAATCAAAATTAATCACTAAAATTGGATTTTAAAAAACGTTGATTGATTAACAGAAAAAAAAAGCAATGTCGAATGCGCAATAAAAAAATATTGGCAATAATTAACAGTTTGGTCCATGAAGGGAAAATAGAATGCATCTGCATATATGTGAAGAAAAATATTGCAGAAATCGATTCATTGACTTTTACTATTCATTCATTCATTCTAAGGGTTTTTTTACAAATCATTAAACAGCTCAATATAAATAGATATAAGATAAAAATTTGGGTAAATTTCTTAACGTTAAATCAAAAGTTGGGATTTGTGCTTCCAATTATGACGCTTGCAAAAGGAGTGGGGATATTTTTAAGTTCCGACCAGAGTTACAGATGGCAGTGGCTGGTTATATAATAGATACTCTTTTAACCAGTGTAAATGAATAAAGAGAAAATATTAAAGACAATAAAATCCACCTGAATTAGATAGAAGACAGGTGACCTCAAATAAATAGATGCATTTGTTTAGAGGCTAAGTGATAAAATATAATTTCTTATGCTTACTGTTCTTCAATGCCTTCTTTTTACATATTTTTAAATTCATTTTTATTATTTCTTTTAATGAATTATATGTTTAAGATTCTTTTGGAAGGATTAATTTTAACAACAATCCATATTCAAGTGCATTGTCATATATTAACCAAAGGTTTTCATGGTAAAAACTAATAAAAATTTCTTCAAAAACTAATTAATTGTTATTCATTTTTAAATAATGATAAAGTGGCCCTTTATCCTAAAATGACAAAAAAAAATTCAATATTTAACCCTCTGGACGGGGATTTATTTATTTTTCATTGTTTACATTAGTTTGTTTATATTAATTTGTTTATATTAGTTTTTATATTAATTTGTTTATAATAGTTTGTTTATATTAGTTTTATTGTATGATTTGTTTATATTAGTTTTTTATATTAATTTGTTTATAATAGTTTGTTTATATTAGTTTTATCGTATGATTTGTTTATATTAGTTTTATTGTATAATTTGTTTATATTAGTTTTATTGTATGGTTTGTTTATATGAGTTTTATTGTATAATTTGTTTATATTAGTTTTATTGTATAGTATGTTTATATTAATCAGATTTGCTTTTAAGACATGAGTCTAAAGAATTCTCCTCTCAAGATTAAAGAAAAATTTTGGAACAGGAAATTTTCTTTAAAATCAAGCTAAGGTCATTGAGGTATTATGGCTACGGTCAAGTTTCTAAGGAGCACTCCCGACTACCCCTTGCGTAGTTTATGGTCAAAATAATTTGATTAATTTGTATGAAAAAGAAAGAGAAAAAGAGCAATAAAAGTGATCACGAAATTTAGTTGCTATGCTTTTTCTATTTTTTACTATATCCTTTTTATATTGGTTTTTTTTTCAAGCCGCTTTCTCTACTATTTTTTTAAATCATTTCCTGTACTTCATTCTTCTTTCTCCTTTTAAGTATATACAGATTCCAACAGGGTGAAAGATTTCGCCAATGCATTAAAAATTACTTTCTGGATTATTTTTTTATCATAACTTCGTTGAAAGTGGTTTCTGAAATGATTTCTCATCAAATGAATGATGCAAAAATTAAGTATGACATCTTCATTATGAACAATGTTGAACTGTTCAATTATTGAATAACGTTTTGAAATATTCAGTCATTGCATAAAGAAGTCTTTTTCTTTTAAATATTAAAGATATATTTACGTCAGACTTAGGTCATCAATGATGAAGAGGATGTTTAAGTTATGTTAAGTCCTAAAAACAATCGTTATTTGAAAAAGAATTCTTCAAAAACATGTTTTTTCATTCTGGAAGGTTTTAAAATTTCCACACAAAAAAAACGAAATTCACCGCCTGCATCACTGGTTCCCCTACTCCCGATGTTGCCTGGTAAGTGGGCGAAGTGTTTCTTATTTTACCATTGTCATCACCAAACTGCAGTGCAGTTTCGATAAGGTACAATGGACGATGAAATGCAAAAAATTGATGAAATTTGCTATATTTTTATTTTGATCTTATATGTATATTTAAACTGTAAGCTATCGTTTGGAAAAAAAATTATTTTGATATCTTAATAAGTTTGCTCAATATCAGCGTTTTGTTATTGTTATTAGGATGCCACACCCACTTGTTTTCATTTGGACAGCTGCTGTAAAAAAGGTTTTGTTTTCCTCCAAGCACTCTAGTGTATTTAATTTTTAATTCTGACTTTATGTTGTTGTTTTTGCTTTGGCAGATGTTAAAAACTTCTACTTTTTCTTTCTTTTATTGTTTGTTTTGGTTTGTTTATTCGTTCTTCGTATATTTCATATTCGAATTGCTCGTTTTAGTTTCTTTGAAATTAGATACAAAAGCAGTTCTATTCATGGTTGAAATTAAAATTTACTCTATTTTTAATTATCTTTTTTTTTGTTTTGTTTTTCTAAATTTTGTTTTAAAAAGAATTTAATCAGTTTTCACTTCCAAAAGCCTAATAGGTCGTCCAAATGAAAGCAGACAAAGTTTGAAAATGCTAAGATATGATGGACAAAAAAATCATTTGATTCATAACCAAGCAATTCTAATGACATTTTGGAAGTTTCTACCAAATGCAATAAACCTGAAATATTGAATTCATCATCTTAAAATTGTGTATAATAGTTACATTGTTCTGTGCAAACACTTTAGTATTCTTTTTTGAAGAATATTATTTGTCATGAATTTCAGGAAAAATTTCTTCAAATAATTTAAGCAAGTTTTTTTTTTGTTTGTTCTTCAAAATTGTGTCTATCCTGTGCTAAATATGGTAAAGAATTTGGTTCTGTATTTAGGGAGGAATTTACAGAAAAAAATCTTTGAAGTGAACAACAAAGATCTAAAGCCCTTCTTTTCTCAACAAAGAAAATGTATCAAAATTTGATTGCTGATTTATTATAACTAAGAAAAAAAATAGTTAATGATATAAAATAAATTGTATCTTATAAGCATGTATCATATTGCCATCATATAATAACAATAAAATGAAAAAAAAATTCAAAAAATCAGCACATGCCAAATTAGAAGAAAAACATGAGGATATAATTTATGCAGCAGGTGTATTTTGATTTGCTTCAAAATTTGTATGTTTATGGCTGCATATATAGTTTAAAAATGTTATATGAATATAAATTAATCTTTGTGGCTTATTAAATGTTATTAAACAAGTCTAATTTTTATTTGAACTTTTTTTAATTGAAAAAAAGAAGTTGGTTTTGCTACACCAGAAGTATTTACTTAATATGTTTTGTGGATTCTTACAAATATATTATAAATCTATGGATGTATATATTGCAAAAAATAAACAATTTTTTTTATAAATATAAATATTTAACATATTTAAGTTGTTTCAATTATGTTTCTGGTCTGTAGAAGTCATTGAAATGTATTTTTAGCTTTTTCTCAAAATGAAATTTTATGATGCAGTCCAAATTTTCAAATACTCCATGCGCATTATATTTTTAGTTACAACTCTGAAACTTTTATCTTATGCTGTATGAACATATGATAATATAATTTTGCATTTTAAGATAAATTATGTGGTTTATATTTTTTTATTGAAGATCTAAAGTAATATTATTGCATTGATTTTTTAAAAATTTTGAAACAAAGTCAATAATGCCAAGTTTTAAAAGAAAAATCATATTTTGAATTAATTTAAATATGCAAAATATTTTGTAGAATTAAAAAATGTATCTGAAAACACTGAAATAGTTCATTTATGTTCTATTTTTATGCGCATGGAACAATTTGAAATTCTACAATATTTTCATCTTTTAAAAATATTTTTTTAACAAAATAAAAAAGTTATCAATAAATTTTGCTGAAATTTTTATTGATGCATTAGATTGATAAAATGCATTTACCATTAAAATTTCAAAACAATACCTCAAAAATTGAGAAATTTTAGTTTCAACGTCCATTGTACCCTTAAATTGCTGACTGCCTCAGCGACCTTGTCCATGGCATGTGCCTTAAGAAACAACAACAACATATTAAAGTCATATTTGGCCGTAACGCTTTTAGGACAATTGCCCTTACATTATGAGACCAGAGGCTCTTCTAACTTTGAGACCCAGTCAGATGACGCGAACGGCATCTGTAGTGGCGCTTTTATTTTTTATTTATTTATTTATTTATTTATTTATTTTTGAGATTTCAAACCGTGCCAGTGGAGGGTGTGGGCTGAATCTTTAGTGTAATCAGGTTTCGAACCTAATAAACATGGACCGGGATAGCCTGGTCAGTAAGGCGTTGGGTTCGCATCCCTAAAGGCCGTGAGTTTGAACCCGCCAGCCGAAGACTCTCCATGTGTTTGTGTGTGATGGACGTTAAATCTGCCGTGGTCACAAAGTTCTCCATATAAAGAGTAATACCACTGCGGGTAATGAGTCATAGGTGATCGTTTTCTGTTCAAAATCTAAGTTATGGTCTGTGTATGAATGAATGAAGTGCATAAATGTCCAGCTTGTAAAACGGGTTAGTGACGTGTGTGAGCTGGAAGTCAGATTTCAGCCCTTGAGTGCTCAGGGATCTGTATCCTGAGAAACTAATGCAGATTTTGGGTTAATTTATTCGATGAACTGATAATAAATTTCTTCAAATATTAAAATTATACATTGTCATGAATAATATACAAGTATGCAAAATCTGGAAATTCTATCAAGCAAGGAAGTGAAAAAAAATCAATTAGAAAATTCCATCTTTGCAAATGTATAACAAGTTAACTTCGATGAAAGACTTTAAAGAGACACGCTCTTCATTTATCGAAAACATGTTTTTGCCACGAATTTCTGACAAAAAATGTCATCAAAACAGCTTTTTTAGTCAAATGAAAAAGTTGTCAGCTGAATAAATGGTTTGAATGCGCTGTGAATTTTTTTCTCGTCAAATCAAAAAAATTTCTCTCTAACTCAGAAAAAAAAATTCAACTCTTCTGTTTGTCAAGTTCAAAGAGGTTTTGATCTCGAACAGATACAGTTTTCAGAATCTGAAATATAATTCCAAAACTATTTAAAATGAATTTATTTTCTGAGACGTTGGAGCTATTTTCTAGGAAATGATAATTTATTTGAAAAGGTTCCTATTTTTTTCATATATTATTTTTTCTTAACTAGAATTTTATAAATTAGAAATTTTCAATTTTTTTTCACAGATACAAGATAAATATTTCGATTCGTGGCATATTGGGGGGGGGGATGAGAAAGAAAAATTAATTTCGATTCTTTGGCACTAATTTTCTTCTCTGAATTGCTAACTCAGGTACAAGGTGTTTGAGGAATATTGTAATTTGATATAAAGGTCTGATTAATTCAAATAAAAAATGGCATTGCGAAAGACCTTTGAGAATTGGAGGGAGACGATCAATATATTGCCAATCACAACATTTTGACCAAATCTTAATGAATTATTACTTAATTATTTATGGCATTTTTTTTCTAAAGAAAAGTTTTTTTTTAATTTTTAATTGAAATTTCTTCTGATTTTTTTGTACAAATTTTTAATACTTACAAATCTAATATATAAATATCTCGGAGACCAAACAGGCTAGTTTTTTTCTGTAAAATCCTGTTTCTTTGGAGAAAATATTTATGTGATTAATTAGTATGTGATTAATAATTATCATTATTAATCACATTCTCATTATATATGAAAATTTTTCAATAATTACCTCATCTCAAATACATCAAAGACCTCTCTTCAATTTTGAAGTATCATTCAGTAATTAGAAAAAAATCATCCTATGGCAACATTATCATCCTATGGCATAATGCAAGAATTGCATGATAATGAATAGGGTATCATCCTATTCATTATCATCCTATGGCAACAATCCAAGAATTACAAAAATTTACTTGATGGCATTTTATGACATTATTAGCATATGTAGAGACGGAAAAAGGCTTTAATTGTTAGTAATAAAAATGGTGTGTGGGGGCGCTTAAAAATACCCATATAAATAAACCTAAAAAGTAAAATCTTATCTAAATATGAAATTTGATCAAAATCGATCTCCGAGATACATGAAATAAATAAATAAACAAAAATAATTAATAAACAAATAGAATTGCTCGTTTAAAGTTGTAAAATATCATATTAGAGGAACAGGTTTGATAACATATTCGATGTTCAAGGATTTAGCTAACAGAAATTTTAATTTAATTTGAAAAATTTTTTAATGAAATAAAAATTTCATAGCTTTAAATAATAATTTTCGTAGAATTCTTTGAAGACATTCAAACAAAAAATTCGAATTAAAAGATAACTACGTTAAACCGGCGATTTTTGACAAAAATATTTTTATTCAATAACTTAACATCTTTCTTTATTAAATAGTCTAAATTTTGTTTCTACCTTCATTCTTTGGGAAGTTGCGCTGATTTTTGTTTCACCATAACTTATATTTTAATAATATATTTATATTTTTAAATGCACTTTTCTCAAATTCTATATTATTTATACAAAATCCTCCTGCGAAAAACCTAATAAATATATATCCAACTCATATTTGTGGTTCAATCTCCTTATAATATTTTCTCAATATGTTCTGTAGTTTCTCAGTTATAGAATATATTCAAAATAAAATAATTCCTGACTGTTAAAAATATTCTGCAGTTGCTTTGATGCTTCATAAAGCGGAAAAATGAATATTTCATGTCATTTATGAGTTTAGCCCCTATATTCAAAGACAATCTATTTCGTACTTCAAGAACTAGATAATAAATTATTTAAAAGGTTTTTGAATAAATCTTTTGATAAACTTCTTTTTAGACCTAATAAATGAATATCCTCCCGTTTCAAAAACAGGCTTAGCTTTAATTGAAACATTTTTGTTTCGAGATCCTATTTACCCCTGTTTTGAGTGGGTGTATTTTCGCTCCAATCTCTTTTACAGGAAAACGCGAAAACGCATTTTACAGGATTTTCCTCAAAACGCAATCTGAATATAGCACCTTTAAAAGTACTTTTAAAATTTATACTACAAAAGAAGCAAGCATCCGAATTTCGCATTTCAAGAAAGATATCCACTGCATAAAAAACTGTTTTAATATTTGACACGCATAAGCTTTTTTTTTTGTCGCAGCGAGGAATATCCATGGATTTAGGTGCTTTCCATTCCAAACATAAGTGGAAAAGGATTCAATTTTTGGAAAAGGGGAAGCGAAGTTTTCTCGAAGATGGAAATGTATGCTTTCTCAGTTTTGCTCAAGTTTTAGTCGATATTTCGATTTTTCTAGATAAACAGCATTAGTAATACTGCCGAACAAAACAAGGAGGTAAATTTCAAAATCAAAGAATTGTTTTTCGAGTCATCCGCCAGAAATCTGCAAATAATAATAATAATAACAATAAAATAAAAAATCTGTATTCAGAAATATGAATGTTTCACAACAAGACAAATCGTAGGCTTTTTTTCAATCCCTGCTATTAGCTCTCTCTCTTTCTCTCTCTCTCTCTATATATATATATAGATAGATAGATAGATATAGATATAGTTATATATAGATATAGATAAAATTTAATTTACAATCGCTAATAAATACTTTTTATTCATCCAATGAAAGTGAAAAATGTTTTAACTTGTAGTGGATAACATTTGATATAAATACAGTTTTTTAAAATATTAATTCATTAATTTTTCATTAATTAATTAAAAACTATCTTGCCCAAAATTTAAAATTAAACATTATTAATGAATTGATTTTTCGGATTCATTTTCAAGTACTTTCGAATTAAAATAATGCAAGGTAAAGAAAATTAGAACATTTCAGATTTGTATTACTTTAACCCAACTGGCGTAGAAAATTCACGCATTTTGCGTTGCTTCAATTGCCGTTGAAAATTCAACACTGGCATTTTTTTATCAATTATTTAAAGTAAGTGTAATTACTAGGCCAGGTTATCCCGATCGGTAAGGCGATGGATTCGCGTCCCTTGGGCTGTGAGTCCAAACCCGCCAGCCGAAAACTCTTCGGGCGTGCGTGCGTGCGTGCGTGTGTGTGTGTGCGTGTGCGTGCGTGCGTGCGTGCGTGTGTGTGTGTGTGTGTGTGTGTGTGTGTGTGTGTGTGTGTGTGTGGAAGTTACATCTGCCGTGTCACAAAGTCCTCCATGTCGAGAGTAATACCACTGGGAATACTAGGTCAGAGGTGATCGTTTTCTGTTTCAGATCTAAAATACGATTTATATGTGAATGAATGAAATCTGCTCCATAAATAGGGTTTGTGAAGTGTGTGAGCTAGATATCAAGTAGGATGTCTTATGTAGGAGTATTATAAATACATATAAAGAAGACATTCATATTCGATCAGTTTTCTATCTCACTAGCAGCTTTCAACAAGTTGAGTCACTAGGATTAATGGTTTCTAAAAATTTCAATTAAATATTTTGGTATTATTGCCCTCCTCGGAAAAATGTTTTGGAACTCCAAATGTTGACAGACATATTAATTCATACTATTTTAGAAGTCTTGTACAGCTCCTGATTTATTTTTCCTGATTTTCTGTCCATTTTTTTGTACATCTCTGTTGATTATGCTATTTTTTTCCTGATTTTCTGTCTATATATTTATACATTTAACTATGTCACAAGAAAAATTAACAGTGTTAAAAAATTTCTTTATTCTGAAATTCGACTTTAATTGCAAGCATAACAATATATAAAGCATTTATCAAAAATATACCTTGTATTGAAACCTAAGAAACACGGAAGTATAAACTCAATTTTTATATCTTAATAATCAATAATTGAAGAAAAATTCAAACATTTACAACAATGAAGTCAATTTGAATTTCATTTCAAATCTGGATTATATTATTGTAAAATAAACCTTAAAATTTTTATTAAATTAAAATAGAAAATATTTTTTTAAGAAATTGGTACTATTTTTTTAAATTAATCTTTAGATGATGAAAAAGGTGTTTTTTTTGTGTGCTGTAACATTTTTGAAAACTATAACGGAAAAAATACAGACTTTCACTTAATTTTTAAGAAATTAAAATTTCAAAATAAATTCCTCCAAGATGCCTATTCATGTCTTCAAGATGTATTTGTGCCAATTTTGGTATCTATTGGATAAATTGTCTCTCCTGTAAACCGTTAAGCACATTCAGGCACAAACACACATACACATTAATCTTTAGTATTCGTAAAAATATAACAAAATCACTTAAAACACGCCTTGCACGGGAGTATTATACGTTTAAAAAATATCTTACCCCGTTATAACTGTTTTCACTTGTATTTATTTTTCATCGATTTCAAATGGCAAAATTTTCATATGCCTGAATGAAAGTGACATCAAATGATTTTTTTTCTTTTTATTTACGTACGACTTAATTCTATTTACGAAAAATATTCTGGCTAAATATGTTGTTTATAATAAACGGCATTAAGGCAACCAGGGACCTTTAAAATGACTTTTTCCATTTTTCCCCTTAGCAATTTGAAATTTTACATGCTTTTATAGTAACAGTATAGGAGATGACACACAAAATTATAAAGCATTGTATAAATTTATTGATGAGTTAGGAGGGTTAATATAATATAATAGTAGCGATAAATAACGTTAATGAAAAATGTTCAAGGCGCTCCAAATTTATTCGAAAGCGTTCCAATTTTTATTATTACTTACTCTAACACTTTTGAAATAAAAGTTGGTATTAATCTTAAAGTTTGAGTATGAAAATATTAAAATCAACTTATGTTATAACTCAAAACTACTTAAACTTTATTAAAAAATCAGTAGTTTTGAGTTATTATATCTGTTAATTTTGATATTTCATACTCAAACTTCAAGATTAATACCAACTTTTGTTTCAAAAGAGTTAGAGTAAGTAATAATAAAAACTGGAGCACTTTCGAACAAATTTGGAGCGCCTAGAACATTTGTCATTAACGTTATTTATCGCTAATATTATATTACATTAACCCCCATAACTCATCAATAAATATATACAATGCTTTAAAATTTTGTGTGTCATCTCCTATACTGTTACTATAAAAGCATGTAAAATTTCAAATTGCTAAGGGGAAAAATGGAAAAAGTCATTTTAAATGTCACTGGTCGCCTTAAAGAAAAGAAAATTATCTAATTCATCAACATTTTTATTCCTCAAAAACATCATTTTGAAATGTTCAGACGTAGATTTTCTTTCTATTTTAGGCGGGAAAACTCCTTTAGATATAGACCCATTTTCTAATCCAGACTTATGGTTTTTACGTGTTTACTATTTTATGTCGGAGTATTTCAAAGGGAAATTTAAAAAGCACAGCATTTCTATAAAAATGGTAAATACAAATGTTTACATCAAAGTTGGTTAAAAATAGCAAATGCTGATGTTTCTACCTATTTCTATGCAAAACTTGATATTTTCATTTCAAAACTTCAATATTTTCACCGCTTTGAATACAGTACTGAAAGTGAAAAAGTATTTTAATATACCTCTTGGAAAAACTTCCACGAAAAGGAAAAATACAGATTTCTCACAAAAAGAAATGTTCAGAATTTTTCATTTGATTTTACTTTTAACAGTTAATTTTTTTATTTATATTATATCGATTCAAATTACTTTCAGCATTCATCTTTGACTATAAAGGAGGGAGGGTGGAGATTTCATGCCTGGCTAAAAGCAGTAAAAAAAGTAAAAAATAGAGATGATTCATAACAAAAAAAATTTGAGAACTTAATTCTTACGTTTCATCAAAATATTCACTTTGCTTTTCCATTTAAGTATTTTTCATCTCAATATTCGTTTTAAAATTCTGATTTTATGCATTTCCGTGAAAACAAAAAGTGAAGATATTCTCTTATTTTCAAATTCATAATTGATTTTTCTCAGAATAATTTTTCTTTTTTTATTGCCTGGTTAAAAGATTAAAGTCTTTGTGATTTTAATGCTGAAAAAGTTCTTAAGGTTCGATTTAATAGGTTCTCATTTATTCAAATTTAGGTTATTAAAAGAGAAGTAAAATTAATTTTTTTACCATTAACTGACAACACCGACCCTCCGTATGCAAATGGATCAAACCAGACATCTGACCACCATGACAGTAACACTAGCAGGAATTGTGGTTGAATCCCAAGGGCCATCATGGGTCATGGCATAACATTTCCCTAGGGAAGTATGTCCCGTCATCTATGGAAATAGCTAAACCCTACCTCTTTCTGTACTCACAAGCGCGTCGAGAGCCAATCATTATATCGGAAGCTTTTTGTCCTCATTTTTGACCCCCCCCCCAGCGAGAGAAATTAATATTTTACAAGGAGAATCCTAATTCATTGTACAGATTTGGAGAGAAAGTACAGAACAAGGATGCGAAAAATAATCTCTTAATAAACAAAGTCACAATCCATAGTTCTTTAGGTTAGCAATCCAGGTTTCTTTAGTCATAAATACAGGCACATCAATTCAACTGAACAAAATATCGTCATTATCTTCCATACTAGAAAAGATATTTTAATAAAAAAATTTACTATAGTACATTTATTTGAAGCAATTATTTATTGTACTGTAATGTACGGAAGCAAGTGAGACAAATAAAAGATTTAATGACGGCGACATTGACAAGCAATGTTTACAAGAATTGTTCAAAACTGCGTCATCAACAGTTACACATGCTTGACAGCGTCGGTAGAACGACTGACGCATACGGCCATAGATGCTAGGTATTTCACGAGCACGTTTGACAACTATGAAGCAACGAGATTCTCAACTAAATCTTCTGTTATCTCCAGAAAATTGCTCGATAAACTGGGAGATCGGGGTGGGCAAGGACTAGCCCACCCTGCCACTGTTGAAAGTTTCATTAAAATATTTTCATTGTGTTTAAGTTAGAAATGAAACATCCTATTTCAGTTGAATAGAAATACCCTGTATTTATCACTAAAGAAAGTGTTTGCGACCTGAATTTCTTATTTGATAATTATTCATATCCTTATTATCTACCTCTCCTCCAAGTTCGTACCATGAATTTGGAATCACCCTGTATTTATTGGTTCGAAACGGTTAATGGTTTCGAAAAATTTTAAGTAAATGCTTCTAAAAACTGGATTTTAAAAGCGCCTTCAACAAAATATTTTGAACTTCAAACATTAATAGGCATATTACTCAAAGTATCTTAGAAACTCTAAGCTATTGCGCACATTATGATTCTAAAAAGGGAAAAAATGGCAAACAAGTCGAATCTTTATACTTTAACTATCAACAATGGAAAGCGAGCCAAGGTGAAATAATAAAAAAAATCTCTTCAGTAATAATACATATTGTTCAAACTGCGTTTAAAATATATTTTTTAATTTATGGAAAATAGAAAAAAATTATACAGTAAAAAATTAGTATCATTGAAAATATCATTTTTTTATTTTAAGTTTATATAAAATTCCTTTTTGTACTGCAATATTTCCGGTAATTATTGGGTAAAAACACCAAAATTTCACTTAATTTTTAATTAAATAAGCAAGTAAAACATTTTAGAAAATTCCTTCATATATATATGCCAAACGATAAATCTAGGTGAAACGGTAAGCTTTGATGAACGCCAACACTCATTCATCTTTATTAGTAGTAAGGTTTCTATGGAATCATTTCATTCTTTTCTTTAACATTTTAATGAATTCAATTCATTTTCAAGTGTAAAATATAAAATGACTCTCAGAAAATGAATTTTGGAATCCTTTGCTCACTTTATAAAAAAAAGAAAGAAACTAAGCATCTCAGCGTAGTGGGATGCAGCGTAGTGG
>JAOUZG010040121.1:3117481-3143689 GCA_026289955.1 Argiope argentata
GAACAGCTTCAATGTATTGTTACGTTTTTAGCGTAGTGGGTTCGGATTGAATGGACTTTACTTGAGGACAGCACAAACAAATTTATTTACAGCTATTTATAGGATAATTAATAAAGTAAAATTTTCAGATAAATACAATCCAGTAGTCAACAGTCACTTACAGCGTAAATGCAAGTCTTATGCACAATAAGCACAGTCTGTAAAACAGCTATCATATAGCACAGCAACAGTAAATCGCAGCGAGCTCAATAATGCAACGTTAACAGCTCACAAATCCTCAGATCAGCGAGACGCTTTTTATTTCAGAGCAAACTCTCAACTAATTCAATCACTCCGGCTACTCTTCCTTATATAGCTAAAGAAGCGCGTGCACCGAATCTCGTGAAAATTCTCAAAACAACGCGCACAATCCAGCGGCTACTAGATTATTCCTTTCGCCAAACCAATCAAGCTGGCGCGAGGCTCCTTGCCAAACGTCGCCATTTTTGGCGCATTTTCGTGCCACTCGCACGCTTGTAACAGTATGGTTTCTTAGTCTTATGCTTAGATAAATACTTCACTTAATGCTTAGATATGCTTATACTTAGATAAATACTTCACCAGAAATTTTTACTCTCTCCTGCGCACAAATGAATAAGAAATCAGTGCGGTTTAATCCACTGCAGATACGTTTACATGTATGCTTAAATAGACTTTTTCCCTCGCAATATACAGAGTGATGCATTTATTTTTAAAGGCTACAGCAGTGTTGTTCAAATCCGTTATCAGACCTAATATGTATGGTTTTTCAATCAACTGTAAATAGGCTGAAATAAAGACTACACCAGAAAATTCTATTCCCCCTTACTTACAAACTAATATTTTTGTGTGCGTGGCTGGAGCTTTAGATTTCATATCTCTTGTTACCTCCATGAGCGAACTGAAAATCAACGCGAATTCTCAACCCACTGTAGATATGCGTATGTAGATATGTGCTTAAACAAATATCATATCAGCAAATTTTTTTCTCATCTGTATACAGTGATATTTTTTGTGACTTGAATATTACATATCCATTTCATTCGCAGAAATAGTCCGAGAGTCAATCTGTTTAAGATATTTTTATGCAGATATATATTTAAATAGTAGCTATACCAAAGGAGTTTCTTTTCAATTTACAAACTAATATATATTTTGTATCACTAATAGGTTAGAGTTTCTTTCATTCACATAGTTTCTCTGTGAAGCTTTTCAATCTTGTGTAGGTAATCTCAAAAAAAATTTTGATTGAATCACCACATGCGAGATTGTTAAATTTATTTATAATGAAATGAGATATCATTATAGGTATATGTCTCAGATAACATTAGGAAATATCTGATTCTATAAAACACGTTTTTAGAATAGTATTGGCCTTACTCTAAATTTGACTGCTCGTGTTTATGTGAATACATTCTCTTATAGATTCATCAAGTATATAAATTGAAATAAACATATACATTTTTTATTAAAATTGTGGATTTCCATCAAATTTTGGATAAATTCTGTTAATAAGTTGATAGTTAAACTCTCTCACGCTCTATCTCTCTATCTATCTATTCATAGGGAAAAATTGCATCTAACGCTTGATATATAATTTTTCAGATATTTTTGATTTTTGGTATCTATTATGATATTTTGAAATGTATTTCTAGTTGTGTGTGTGTGTGTGTGTGTGTGTGTGTGTGTGTGTGTGTGTGTGCGTGTGCGTGTGCGTGTGCGTGCGTGTGAAGTAGTCATGAAACAAAATTTATCTCATAATAGACTGAATCCCTTTTATGCAAGATTGTCTATCTGTCCTTGCATATAAGAGAGAATACGATAATAATTACATGTGGGGTATTTGCACTAAAATTGTAGGTATGTATCAAATTTTCGAAAATATCAGTCAAAGAAGAGGAAATAGAATAATTCCCCAATTCAAACTCAATTAATCTGTAATACGATTAAGTTGGACATAAAAACGCGTTGTGGACTAGAAAGTCGAGCAATAAATGAGCCCTCTTATTTCTCGGTTTTTTCCAAATGCTGTGAATAAGTTTTTATAAAGATATTTTTTCTTTAATTCCCATGTTCCCAATGCTATGAATTCTATGAAATCAAGAATTCTAGAGATATATTGACATTACAACATGCTTTCGTTTAACATGTTTTCCATTTCACAAAGGACAAAAATTGTATCAATCTTGTGAGCCGATACGTTGTTGCTGAAAAAATTTAATTACCCAATTTTTATAACGGATTTTCCGTCACACTTTTTAATTTTGCTAAGCGTGTTTATCTCTATTAGCGTGATTTCGATATAGTGCTGATTGCATCAACTGTTTTACATTAGATAAGTTACTTGTGTTTGAAATATTTAAGAAGTTCATCTATTTTGATTTCCTTATTTTCTTACACACACATACATATCTAAATAAATACTATTGCCAGACTTTTACAAGTTGGTGGCTGAAAAGTAAGCATCCTAAAATATCTGGCGAGTTTATTTTGAAAAATTAGGTGAAGTCAATTAAATTGTGTTTAATACAGCCGTTATTACTTAATGGCTTGCCTTCTATTTCGTAATTTTCCACCTTAAAGGAAATTGAAGCAACTATCGAAGGTCAAAGGTCAGCTGCTAATTCATGAGAGCTTAGAAATCAAAGATATCATGCATAAATGCTTATTTTTGAAAGCTAAATTTTTGGGCTAATATTCACCTTGAGTTTCAACATTTATCTATCTTAGTTAATTTTAACCTATAAGCCTTTTTCTATTTCCTAAGCTAAAGAAATACTTAAAAGTATTTACAAAACTCTTACTGTGTATTATCTTCTTAGTATAAAATATTTTTAATCAAGGATTAAAATTCAATGCTTATTATCTTTCTTCATACTTATTTCTGAATTTTAATACTACCTCTTGAAAGCTTTAATTTTTTCTTTCAAAAAATGCTAAATGGCAAAATAAAGTAAAGCAATATTTTTAACTCTTGCATTAAGAAAGCTTTCAAACCTCAAGTTTGATTCTTTAAAACTTGTTCGTGTTTGAGATTTCAAATCAGTATATATATATACACGCACAATTTTTCATCGAATATAATATATATGTACAATTTTTCATCGAATATACTTTTATATATTTTATAATGCTTACCCTTATGAAATCAAATAATTTTGATAAGTTAATTGGAAATAAAATAAACGTCTTACATTAAGGTATTTATTTATCGTGTAATTTTGCTCAGAAATATTAATTTATTGATATTTTCCTTTTGACGAGTAATTTGATACATAATATAATAAATAACATCGACTTCCTTTTTCATAGATATTTTTTAATTCAATTTCAAAAAAAAATTATCACTCATTCTAACATTTTAGTAATTTTATTTATTCTAAATATTAATAGTACTTTTTTCATTTTGAATCAGGCCAAAAATCATATACTTTTTTTGTTTAAATCTCACAAAATTGCATAATTTTTAGAGTAAATTTTACTGAGGTATTTGCTTTAATTTAAAAAAAAATGAAAGTTGCAGCGAAAAAGGTTTTTTACTGATAACCAGAGTATTTTATCGAAAAGCTGAATCGCCACGCCATTTTGACCGTTGCGGCGGTTATCTCAACTACGGTTTTGCCTCTCAAGAATTATTTACTACAATCTCCAATAGATGGCTGCACTGCTCCCTTCTGAAAATCTTTTAAAGATTTTGCGACTTCCAATGAATAGAGATAATTATGTCCTACAGATAGCAGCACGTGTTGACTTCAATAAATACTGATACTAGATTCGGATGCCTAAGAATTTTAGTTTTTACTTATTTAATGATAATTTTTCTAATATAGTACTCAAATAGCGCACGATAATGCTGATGGGCTTTTGAGATCTATTAAAAATAATATTAAATAGTTTATGTTAAAGTAGTACTTAAAATTGCTGATCGCTGAAAAAATCTTTTCATGCTTTTATAAGATATACATGTCTTTCTAGGGAACAGATTTTCTAGCTCTCTTTTTTCTTTAAAATAATCTATAATATATCAGTGTTTTATAATTATAGTAATTTATTTTTTAAGTACTAAAAAAAGCAACTAGTAAGCGTAACGTTATTTTTAGAAATTAAAGATATTGAAATTTTTGACTTTAATTTGATATTTTTCATTCCTTAAACAAGCACGATTTTAAATTTATGGGGAGTTATGGGGACATTTTCAAAAGAATTTTTCTTTTTCTTCTCGGGAAAAATATCTCAAAATAGAAAAACTAATTAAACCTATAACACGTATGGATTTTGAAATTTAAAAAATAATAAATTTGTTCTCAATTTTTTCATTTTTCTGACCTTTAGGAGAAAAAAAAACATATTTTTAAAAGAACAAAATGAACAAGGTCAAACAATTTTCAAGTATTCTCTTAAAATTTTCTTTTCTTTTTCTATTTCGAATTCAATTTCCTTTAATTTAATTTTTTTTTTATTTCATTTATCGAAATCGAAATCTTTTTCTAGATTTTTTAAAACGCGATCCAAAATTTCTCAAAATTAAGAAGCGATTAAACGTTTACAGAAAATTATTCAGTATATTCGTGACTAAAAAAAATCTCTAATTATAGAGAAACAAATATGAATTATCTTATCAAGGTTAAATTTCTGCTTCATTGAAAATAAACTTTCTTTTTTTTTTTCGTTAAATGACTAATTTCAAAGCTGAAAACTGAAAATGTAGTTATCTTTAGTGAAATTTATTTGTTCAATTTTTTAAATAAAATCTTTAATTTTTAATCGATATATTCTTTTTAAAATATGAATGATTCAAAAATATTTTACTAAATTTGATTAAAAAGCCAAAAGACTGGATAAAAAATTGACTTTCTTAATTTTATCAGATGTTCATTTGTTGTCTCAAATAATACAATATCAAAATTTAGTTTTTTAAATCCTTAAAGCATTTTTCAAACGGACTATACAATTATCCAATGGTTTGGAAAATAGATATTGGCTGCGATTGGAGCGGATAGATGCCCTATATGATTCCTATGCAATTTTTTTACATTATTCTAAGTTATGTTTGTACTGCAAGATTAGATTTTTGTACAGACTATCAGAAAACGCAATTTTCTTCTACTTCTAACAGAGACAGTTTCCCAATTTTGATATCACAATAAACACCTTTTTCAATAGATTTCAAAAAATTTTCTTCGAATGGGAAAAACTGCATAGTACATAATTCTTTCCAATATGTTTTACTAATCCAACTTTTTACATGTAGTTTTAAAAAATATTAAAAATTATATAAGCTTCCTAGACTTGCTGGAAGTCTTTTCCTATACAGTGTACAAAGTTATTGTACACTGTATAGGAAAAATCCTGCAAAATAAGATAATTTTTAGCATTTAATCTTACTTAATTTTTTGAATTAAAATTCATTTTTACCCTAATACGTAAGTTTATCGACAGATCTAAGTGTACATACCGTGCAACTTCTATATGTGTTACTCAAATGCTTTTAATGGATTATATAAACCTTTTCTTAAATATTTTTAACTTTTATACTGAAAATTAATTCAATATATTTCTTTGGAAAAATAATGTTGATATCAATTTTTTTTAATAAAAGATCTCTTGCTTTTTCTCACGTGGATATCTTTTATATAATATAAATAAAAATGACCCTAACAAAGAAGCATGCAAAATAAAACCACTTGAGTCCCGTGCATTGAGTTTTCACAAGTACATCCCGTCAACCCCTTAATCAATAACATCATCATTATTACATCCTTTATCCTCTTATTTGAGATGCTCTCCACAGGAAACAAAGCATAACCATGTATGAGCTAACTCCGCCTTCTTAGCCTCCCAAGTACATTGAATGATCTTAATAAACACAATATTATATATTTGACACGTTCTGTTCATCATCGCCCACAGTCAAACCATTTCAGGAGAATGTATATCTTGTCATCAGAATAAGGGTATCTCGACCGCGTATTATTTCTGTACCTATCAAGGAAGTGAGAATCGGCATACAAACTTTTCATCTTCATGTTTGAAATGACCCCACCTTGATGGTAACTAGTTATAAACAGAATTGAGTTTCCCCATCCGACTTAGGTACCCAAATTAAACTGTATACCTGCGGTCGTGGTAGTGGAAGACGAAAACTGACAATAGCCACTATCAACGCATTATGGCATTCATCACCCAAGGTCCAACACTACCGTTCCATCAATGGAGTGAAAGTAAATTTACCCTACAACTTTTCTTCTTCATGTTTGAAATAACCATACCTTGATGGTAACTTATTAAGAACAGGACTGGGTTATTTCTATTCTGCTTAGATATTCAGGTTAAGCTGTACGCTTGCTGTAGTGATAGTGGAAGGAGAAAACTGGCGATGTCTCCTGTCAAAGCATTAGTCGTATTCATCAGGTCATTGGAGTGAAGGTAAATTGGCTCAACAACATTGTTACACAAACAAACGAAATAAAAACTTTCTTTCCAACATGACAGATTCTCTTCCACGTATTTATCGCATTCCTCGGACAACAACAGACTTAATTACGCCTGCTATTAAATTGTCACTTTGTAAAAACGTTGCGTTAAGAAATACGTTGTCAAATTAAATAAAAATTATTACAACAACATGGAGGCAGGTGTTCTCTGTATTAGTGTTAACTTCAGATGCCTCCAAACTGGGAAAGTTATTTTGAGACCACCTTGAACTTATATAAAGATTGCTTAAAAATTATCCATAGTTTTAAAAAATTAAATGTATTTTGCTATTTTTTTACGGGTAAACCCATTAAAGAAATATTAATAATATACATAAACCCAAAGAAATATTTTTCGTGAAATATTTTGTGTATACGCAAATATGACACATTTTATTTTCAACATCATATTAGAATGGCATCGTGCCTCTTCATTTAAGCCGATTGGATCTAAAATACAGATTTATAATTTTGATATCAAGACCATACACCAGATTTTATTTATCTAACCTGTTGTGTTTTGAGCTATGGCGATTACATGCCTTAAATTAGTTGTGCAAACAGAATAATTTGATTCAAAATTTGATACCCATCTACAATATCGATGATTCCAAATGTCCTTTATTCCAAAGTCCTGACACTGGGGTAGCGTGTCTTCTCCGTGTTCTGGACCTCCTTGGTTCGAGTCGCGGTTCAGGCATGGTTGTTCTTTATCTGTTCTATCTGCGATATGGTTGAATGTGCTCCCCTACAAAAGGGGTTGTGCTAGCGAATGTGATGTCTGAATAGTTGTTCTGTATGTGACGTCTTTATGTAACGTGTCATCTACTTTTGCAAGCCTCGTGTGATACTTAGTGATGCACGGGGAATTCTAAAGATTCAATAAAAACATTTCATTTATCTAGCACGTTACATTTTTAAGAAATTTTTTCACTAATACTTGGACGAAGCAATAGACAATCATAATTCCAAAAGTATTTTCCCCCTACAGGGCCCTACTTAGCCTAGTTGGTCCTCGGGCCCCCTTTGCTTCACTACTTTAGTAATGAAGAACATTTATTAAAGAAGGAAACGTAAAAGTAAAATTTTTATTCTATTCGGCGGACCCACTTATGTGGGGGCCCAGGGCAACTGCCCCGTACGCCCCTGCCTTAGTCAGGCCCTGTCCCCTACTCTAAAAAAAGGTATAAAATGTGTACATCCCAATCTACCTGCATCTCTGATGGAATTCGCCTATTTGTAGATATTGTATTTTCAACCTTGTCCTTCAACTACCCGTATGATAATTGGACTCTTCTCACCTTGAACCGCGTTCAAGTCCCTGCCGTTCATTGAAACTTAGTGAATCGGTCATAGAACAGCAATGAAAAAGACAAATTTTCTTGGTCAGAATTCATGACTTATTATTACGAAAGTGTAATTAATGGATTTTTTCCCCTATTAAAAATCATATGTTGACGAAATTCATGATGATTCACACAATTTAGTCAATTTTACAGGGATGATTAAATGATTAACCTTTCATTTGTCACTCTTATACCAAGAAATCAGTCATAGAAATAATTTTCAGAAATCCATGATTTTCATTAATTATTACTCAAAAAATAGAGATTAGAGATTTTATTTATTTTCTGACACTAACAAAAATATTCAATATATTTTTTAAAACAACATTGAAGGAATTTTTGTATCATTTTGGTTCCGCTTTTGCTTGATAAATTAATCAAAATTTTAAAGTTTTATTTAATTTATTTGTACGCAAGTGTTATTTGCACAATTTAAAACTATACTTTCAGTTGTGTTGCTATTAGTGGCAGTTGCCATGGACAAGCTTCGCCGAGACATCAGCCAGTTTTAAGCCGAAAGGAGCGTCTCTTAATAGCGCCTACAAAGTCAAGAGTACGATTTAGCTATACACTCATCACAGTTGCATACACAGACCCTTTTTACTTGGAAGAGAGGGGCACATTCATACACTTTTCTGATAGAACACCGAAAACAATCATGCCCGAAGTGGGACTCGAACCCCAAAAGCCCGGCGCTTGGGGAAAACAGGCTACCCCTATGCCAGGACGCCGGCACTTTCAGTTATATAAATATTATTGCCTTTATAAAGGGTAAAGCATTAAGTTTAATATTTATGCGGACAGAAAATAATGCATGAAATGGGGATCAAACCTTTTCTTAATTTTTAGCACCCTTGAAAAGCAGAAAATCTTGTACTGAAAACCATTATTTCAAGCCAAGAAAATCAAAATTTCTCAAAATAAAAATAAATTTTACTCATTTAAAACTGACGATACTAATAAGAAAAAAAACACCCAAAATGACTGACACCCTCTCCCTCTCCATACAACACCAGAGGGAGGTTAGTTTGGCCTGATCTATTTAACGTACAACAGACCCCCTACTTACACGACGGTTCTTCTGTGGAATCGGGTCACAAACCCAAAACCTTGTGGCTCAGGAGTCGAGACCTTACCTCCAGACCACCGCATCCCAAGCATACTTAGAGAAGGTATTGTAAACGACAAAGCATTCGATGTCGAGATTTTGAGATATTTCTATGTGGCAGACCCCCCCCCTCCAGAAAAAACAAATTTTTAACATTGTGTTGCATTTTCATCAGTCTGTGAACACAATAATTCCAAAATCCTTTAAGCCAGGCGAATAAAATTTGGGATATGGTGTTTTTGGTCCGTGGATCACTTGTATATTTTTATCTAATTTCGGACTAAATTCTTTGCCTGGCTGTCTAAATAGAAGTGAATACAATATCTATAATGTATAAAGAGCTGGATAAATACAATTTGGTACAAAGATTTAGCATCTAAAATGCAGATTCGTTTCAAATTTGTTACCAAATCCATCAAGAAGCTGATTGTCTGTTAGTCTGTCTTTCCTCGTGTATGTAAAAATGCAAAAACGTAATAAATAGCTGACATCCGGAATGCAATAAATTTCCTTGCAATTGAAATCCAATAAATGTTTTCTAATTAGTTATGATTATGTGAAAAGTTGGTTTCCATTTACGGTTAAAAAAGAAATAAAATTAAATATGTTAAAGAAATTAAATATTAGAAATTAAAAGAAATTAAATTATTAGAAATAAATTAAATATGTTAAAATACATATTTAATTTCTTGGTATTTGTGTAATACCGCATCTTTACCCATTCTCAATCTTACCCAAGATTCACAGATTCATATGGAAGGAGAAAATATAACACCTTTATTATTGATTGTACTTTAAAATTTCGGTTAGATAACTCCTACTAGTTAACATTATTTAAAAAAAACGAAACTTATATTTAAAAGTCTGTATAATGATATACGATTGAATATTGCAAAATCGTTAAAAATTATTTTCGTTATTTCGAATTATCACGACGAGAGGAATTAATTAATGACTCCTCTCGTCGTAAATATGAGTTATTCAGCTTGTAAAACCAAAGTAAAAGCAGCCGAAATGTCTGTCCCGCGATTTATTCGTATTCTTACACAATACAATTTTTGTTTCCTTTATGAAAGTTTGCTGACATATCACCTGCATGCATTCGGGTTTGGAACTGGGAGAGGGGGAAGGACAAACTCTCAAAGGTCACGGTATAAAGTTCACTCCACTCCCCCTGCTGCTCGACTTCGACTTGAAGTGACTCATAATACACCATCATGTGCTTCGTCGTATAATGAAGAAAACGAGTATCAATTTTGGATATCTTCCTTTTGACCTTTTGGAGACTCATTTAGCTCATCAGATTATTGTGTAGATTTTGTTATAAAATGGATAGAGATGACCAACGTCAGCTACATTAATTTTTATTTCAGCATAACAAGTGCTCACAAACCTGCTATTAGAATCAGTAACATTAATGATGATAAAAAAAAAGTTTCTAATCAATATTATTTTCAAAATAATAGTTAGGCTTACGGTTAATATTATGACATCAGTTAAAAAGTTCACAATTATAGATAAAATGTATTTTTAGATTATAAAAATCAATAATCAAATATTGATAATAATCATTTCTGTGAACACGACCTACTTTTTATAATTATTAAATAATTAATTATATTTCACTGTAAATTTTAAAATTATTACTCTATCTCAATTAACAGAAAGTGACAAAATTTCTATATAGGACTACAACCAAATTTCATTTATTTAAATCGTTGTATTTTTCAATTATTGTGTACACATACACGTGATTAAATGTATTAACAAATGGTTGTCCTTTAAATGAATTTTATTCAAGGTCTGTATTTCAAATTTTATTCATCTAACATTTTGCGTTTTTCAATTTTTGCATTAACATAAACAAAGACAACCAGTTATCCCTTTATATATACGTTTTACAGTATATGCTGCAAAGCATTTCAAAAAACATGATATAAATTTATTTATTTGATGCTGACACAACAAATATCATCTATCTATCTGAATGCATTTCTCATTTATCATTTCCATAGGCAAGAAAGACAGGCATAATTAAAAAAACGTACTTTTAGGGTTGATTAAATTCTGTGGTGTGGATATTCAAATAAAATCAAGGTAGAATCTATTGATAATAATAATAATTTTTTTTCATATTGAAAGTATGAAGGTAAGACATTTTTATTTTAGCAGATTTTATATTTTATGTTTCATAGTGGTGATGCTGATGATATAATTTCATGCTAGTAATTACTCAAAAGTTCTGATAGATACACTCTTTCTCGAAAACAAAAATAATTTACAAATTATAACATGGTAGAACAGATGATTAAAACATGCTATTATTTTAGCAATAAATGATGATTAAACATATTATTTTGGCAAATATCTAATAAAATCGAAATGAGGGATCTGAAATGATCTAAATTTTGATGACTGCTTATAGTAAAAAACTGAAAAGATATGGTTATTAGTTTTAGTTATCCTCTTGAACTTTTTAAAAGAAATTTTCTTTTCACTTTTGATTTAAGAACACTTTTTTTGAAGGCAAAATAACATATAAAGCTAATTAGGGCATTTCCCTTTATTCTCAATAAATTCATTTCTGATCAACTTTATTTCAAATAAGGAAAAAAGGTCAAATAGACATGTTATTATTTTATGATGAAAATCTTCTATTTCTATATAAATTAATTCGGAAGAAAAAAAGAATTTCGAAGTATCAAAATAATCCCAAAAAATCCAAACAGTCAAAAAATTTGAAACTGTTGGCACACAACACATGAAATAATTTAGAATAAGAAGTTAAAAACATTCTTGAATTTTGATGACATAACAATAATATCCATACACATAAGAAATTTATGCTATAATAAATTTAGTAATATTTTTTACACGAGCCGGCTTGCAATATTCATTAAATATAACCTTTAACTGTGAACCGATAACCTTTTTTTGTCCAACCAATTTAGTTTTTATTATTATTATTATTATTCTAAAAAGTTCATTCACGCGGTATTACCTGTATTGTGAGAAATACCCGACAAAATAGAAAGATTGAAATTATATGAAAAAAAACACAGAAAAAAAACTTTGATTTCTTTCAATATTGTAAAATATTCTAATGAAAACAAGAAATTAAAAGAAGGGAAGGGTGGAAGGGTAATTCTAACCGCATCTCTTTCACCGTGCAGGCAGGTAGTTCGAAACTCTTTCCCGCGCTTCTTACAGTAAAAACAAGTGTGTTCGGAATTGTCTACTGAGTGGAATAGTTCCTCTTTTCCCTAATTATCACATTTTTCTACTGCTACATTACTTTTAAGACTAATCTTTAGTAATGTAAGCAAAAATCATGGCTATTTAAAGAAAATACATAACTTATTATTGAAAAAATAAAAAATCACGTTCAATAATAATTTAAAATTTTTTTCTATTCAATAACTACTGGAAATAAAAACAAAATTCAAAATAAGAACGATTGCTGAAGAAGACAAGGAAACAGATTTTCTCGCCCACAGGAAAAGTCACTGGAGTAAATCAACTCTGAGTGTTGCTGTAGTAATCTTCTTGACTTTCTTTTAAAAACCGTAGAGACCTTTTTTTAATAAAAAATTAAATTAACATTAAATCTGCCTAGATGGCCGTATTAGCTTCAAATACCTTATGAATGTAAAGATTATTATATTAAATGATTAATTAGATTTTTGGCGGTTTCTTCAAAACTTCCTATATATTTTTAGCATGAGAAAAATTCGATTTCTCTGACTTAAACTAAAGAATAGTGGTTCAAATATTAAAAAATTTTTATTGATGGTAATGCGTTTTCTGACTTTAGGAATTACCTGGAAAACTCCAGGCTTTAGTTATTGATTACGGATTTCATATTTATCTTTTGCAACTTTCTTCGAAAACATTCTTATAATATCATGACGATTTAATGATTTATTCATTAGAAATCATCGTAATCTTTAAATTATCATGACCGTAAATATTTTGAGAAGACTCTTTTTTATATTTTAATTTACTATTTCATTAATTATTTTAAAAGAAAATTATCTTAAGTTTATTTATTTAATTTTGTAAGCTTTGAGGAATTGGACAAAATCGTGCATTTAATATTTTTGGAAAATTTGAAATTTTTTAAATCTAACACATTTATATCCACATCCATATAAATATTCAAATATATCTTTTTAAAACCATTTTTTAAAAATAATATGTGATTGCTTACCAGCTATATATATTATCTTGCTCCCATTGTTAAACAATTGAAAAAATATTTTAATAATACTATTTGTTAATATTAACTAATGCTCTTATGTTTTACTTGTTTATTTAGCGTACTATTGAAAGTTTACGGTGAATAATAACAACCAGCTGAAATAAAAAGGCACGAAAAACAAAACAAAGTTTCAACTTCTCTGGATAAAAGCGACAGATGTTCCTGAAGAATATAATGAAAACATAGCTGCTATTACTTAGAACACCATCTGACAAAACCATTTTCAAATTTTTATTTCAGATATTCTTTTGAAATAAGAACCGAAACTAATAATAACTTCGATCAAAATCCGATAAAAAATATGCATCACTGCTTTTAAACAGTGAAACGAGTTAATTACCTTGCATTTAAAACATGACGTTGTTGGATTGTAAAAAGAATACCTACAAATACAATAGCAGTTGCTGACCTTGTGACTCAGATTTACGTTGTACTCAAGAATATTCTCATTTGTTATGCATTGTACCTGCGTTGACTGTTTAAGAGAAAACACCCAGTGCCACAATTCACTGCGCAGAAAAACGCTGCGTCAGTATAGTTTATTCCAATGTATCTGATCTCCATCATTATGAGTAGTTTTGAGCATAGTATAAAATTATTTTCATAAAGATTGCGTCTTTCTTTTAATAAAAGAGGAAATGCTGCGTTTATCTAATAAAGAACAAGTAAGCTTAAGCAAATTGCATAGCAGCACTTGAGAAATTCTTTGAAAAAATGCTGTCAAGCGTTTAACGATTGTAATCTAATGATATTTATTTGCTCTTTCACGACAGCTGCAATTATAGGGATTTAAGATGATAACAAGCATTTAAACGATTGTTAAAATATTAATAAATATCAGAGGCATTAATTGTATGAGTACAGACGTCGCCAATGCGCTTTGGCAACAAAACCCTTGGCGACTTGTAATCTTTATTATCTCTTAAAATAAGAAACAATAAGTACGGTTAATAAGTTAATATTGTTAATTTAAGTCTTTTAAGGTTTACAAAATTCAATTGAAAAATTTGTTATATTCATGAAAAAATAAGTGAATTTTATTTTTTCATGAATTTTATTAATTCTTTTTTAAGGTGATAAAGAACTGGTTTTAACTTTTTAAAGTAAATAAATCTGAGTCAAAAGAATTGATTGCTGTTAATAGTTTTAGCTTAATTCGCAAAAATTTATTATTTCAGGGGGAGTTACTTCAACTTTTTGGAGAGACTCCAATTGGAGATTAGTTTACTATGCTTACAAAATTTGTCTGGTGGTAATTTTTCTAATAAATTCTTCCGAATTAATAGCCAAATATTGATTACTGTAGTCTGCCAGTTTCAGAAAAGATTTCTGAATAATTATTCTTCATTCAATTCCCTTCTTGTTAATAATTAGTGTTTTATTTTCTTATTAAGTTTCCAATTTTGGGAATGTATTAAATATTTCTAATAAGGTATCAAAAGTTTTTGTCCCTTTTAAAGGAATTAGGATTGGTTAAAAGTCTTAGAAACCATGTACGTCAGTAAAAGAGTTTCTAAAGTTTAAGCAAGAAGTTTTTTCTTCTAATTAATAAAAAAGTTTAGAAGCCCATTATATATAAAAAGAAGAAAACACAAAATAGTTTGAAAAGGTCCCATTAGGCCATGCAAAACATTAAATAAAACAAGATTCTAAGCATATTTATTTAAAAGAAATAAATATTGAATGAAATTGAAACATTTCTCGGGCAATGCATATGTAGTCTGGTCTTATCAGACATTAAAAGAATTCTGCCTAGCACAGAGATGATGAAGGATTTCGTTATTTCTCAGTTCGGAATTTCTTTAATTCAATATTGTTTGAAAGTTAAACATTTAATATGAAGTACATTAAGAATAATATTAATTATCTCCAATTTCGACTTCTATTTTGTAAAACAATTCATTTTTCATCTGTAGATATAATAATACTCATCAAAAACGAAAATAATTTATGAAATTCATTCTAGATAAATATGAACTACATATAATTTAAGTGGATTCTCAAATGAATTCTTAAAAATAAAATGTTTGAAGTTGTCAGTTGCCAATGTGTCAAAAATGTTAGGAAAGAAATTGCATCTGCACTTACTATGAACCCTTTGAACTCCGAAAAATAATTAGATGCAAAATTATTCACCTAATACAAAGATTTGTTTATTGCTATGAAAAATAAATATACATAATTCTTTTAAGTCGTATTTCTTTGAAAAATTAATATACATCTCTTAACCGCTATGCAGGCGTTTTTAACAATTAAATTTGAAAAATAAATAAATAAAACGTCAAAATGATGCACAACCTTGAATTTCGAGTCAGAAGTGCCATCGAAGTGCAAAGTGTTAAAAAAATATGTAGCTGTACTTTTTTTTAAAATTTAATGGAAATTTAAAGAAAAGTTAGCTACGTTTGATGGATGTTATTGAATACGTTATAAATAAAGTACGCAATTAAATGCACTTCAGTCAAACTCGATCTTTCTGTAACATCTAGATTGTAAGAATTAAATTAAAAAATCTTGCCTTTGTTTATATTAAAAACAGGGTGACCTTCATTACAAAATATTAGCATTATATAATTTGAAAAATACAGGTAATCCATTCATGTAAGAATGAATAAAATTCTAATTTTAACAAGACAGAGTTGTGAAATGCGTTTTAAGATTCCATGAAATGAAATCAGTTACTTTTGTTTAAGAGGAGTTTAGATTCTTTGTGTGGATGTTTTCTAAGCCATTTCTAGATGCCTAGTTAATGAAAAATGCTATGTCTAGAGCAACGAAACAATCTATAGTGAAGACTGGAATCGTATTTTGACATTTCTTGAGCTATAAAGAAAGCACACGAAGACAGTTGCTCAACTAATTGGTTTCTTTACAGAGTTTACAAAGGAATTTACAATTTACAAAAAGAAACAGGTGTCTTAGTATAAAAATTGCTGTGCAATAGAATTTGATAATTATAACAAAACTTTCTGCTCATTCAGTTTCATCATAAAGGAAGAAAGCTGCTTTTAGAAAATTGTAATCAAAAATATTTTTACATTTTGCTGACACATTTATGATATGGCCTCGGATTCATTCTTCTAACAGAAACATCAACACATATATTTTAAAGCATGATCATTTTAGTTTGCAGATAAAAGGAGGAAAACCTTGATTATTCTGGATCTTTTTTGGGGGGTGAGGGGGTTTGTAGCCTTCTTTTTAAAATCTAACAATATTTATCTTTCTGTGTAACATTATTCTTCTATTATTTCGTAAAATGAGCATTATACAATATTTATCTATTTATTACCTCATATTGTATATGTAAAATACATACATTTTCAATCACTCTTGCTCGTTACATATTTTTTCTAGTAATAATTTTACACTCTTCTTTAATATTTTCTAAAATTGTTTTCTGTTTTCTAAAAGATTTTTTAGATACATAACTGAACTAATATCAATTTTGTTTTCATAAAAAAAACGTTTTTGAAATAGAGATCCATTTTTTTCTGGCTCTGTAGAAAATATTTATAAAATCAGGTTAAAGTTTCAGTAATAATAAACCTAAATTGTATGATAATTGCTTCCTAAATATTACTATACATGAATTCGAAAACTTGTCAGCGTTCCAGTTTCTATTTGCTGCACGAAAGCTTATAATCTGATAAAAATGGTTGTGAGGACAAAATTACCTTTATTTTTAAAACACATTGAGAATGTTTGACCAATACATTCTTTTTCAATTAAGTTAAAACTGATTCATAAGGTAATTGCTAAATCATTATTAGAATAATCGATTACCCATCTTCTTCATGTCGTCATTGAAAATATTTTAAAAATAAATAAAAGAAAATAAGGGCTTAAGGCCATATCATAGCTTACTAATTAAAATTCAGTGACTAAATGCAACAAATTAACGGTAAGAACAAAAAAACTTTGCAAAAACGGTAGAAAACTTTTATTTATAAATGGGAATAACTGAATTAAGGTCATGCAAATGCTACACAGCATGGTGTTGTTGAAGCACATGTCCCCCTACCTATGACACTTTTGCTTGATTAGATTCCGTAAATTCATAACGAATTTAGAAATTCGTCAATAAGTTTATTAATTTACAAAACATTCTGATTTTTGTAAATGAAAAACATTTCATTAAGTAAAGAAACGTAATATTCAAACTATGAAAAAAATGCAAAAATACGAGCCTAAACTTTTAAAATAAATATTCGAAAGTAGTTTTAATTTGTTATGGAATTTGGTAATAAAATATGTATCCATTTTTAAATCGCGCATTCGTTAAATATCGCAATACTAGATGATTTTAATGTAATGGTTCTATATTCAAAACATTTATAAATCAGAATATTTTTGAAAAATTTTATATACAATAATTCGTAATGTAACTAAATTAATAGCGTAGTAATGAAAATATTTGTTGGACTGCCTTATATCATTAGTCCAAATTTCAAAAAGGTCTTGAAAGCATTTTTGGTGTTTACATTTGTCAATAATAAATTTCTTAATAAGCAAACGCGATTAAAAAAATTCTTTCATTTTCAAATGTTGACTAAAACTTTTCAAGCAGCCGCATTTAAATCTAAACGTTCTTTTAATATAATTTAAGTTTCATTTAGATGCACAGGTTTTTAGTTTATTCTTCTAATTCATGTTTATAAACACTTGTCTTTAAAAAATTTAACCCATAAGGTTAGCAAAAAATTAAATAAGTTTAAATTAGTGGCATTAATTTAATATCATTTGAATTTATAAAGTTTGGAATTATTATTTATTGTTGGCACATTATTATTTATTATAAGTTTACGATACTAGACGCGAAACTTAGATTAACTCATCAAATATGGTTTTATGAATGGCTAAGAAATAAAATAACAAAAAAGTGATTGTTAGCGCAGGTGAAAACTTTTACATCTGTCTTTAGCGATACGATATCGAGCAATGCCTTCTTTAACCATGTATTGCACATGCCATCAATTCTACCTATAATCACTAAGATAAGATTTTAGCTGTCTCATACAAGGTAATTTTATACCGTCAATAAACATCACACCATCTTAATAAATTATTTGTTATCTGTTAATAGGCGATGAAATAATAGCATTTTTGTCTCCAATTAAGTGTACAACAATAAAACGAATGACTTCACTGTTTTCATACTAATCAACAACAATCTAAGTACATAAATAAACAATAATGATAAACCCTGAAAATAAGACCTGATTTTAATTTCAGAATTTCTAAACGTACTTCTTTTTTCATTATAAAAAAGTAATTATACATTTTCCCCTTCCTATAAAAACAACCTAATTTTTTTAAACTTAAATTCTCATAAAGCAATATCAAAAAAGGAAATAAAGATATACAAATCAGCTTTAAATAGATATTTTCAGAAATGTCAGCGTGTTTCTCACCGACGATGAAATTATGTAATCTTTTTTTTTATTTCACTTGAATATTATTGAAATATCTTACATATTTTTAATTTTTACCTGTTAATATATTAATCAATAATAATAAATCCGCTGAAGCAAAAACTCTAATCATGTGATTGTTAAATAATATATTTGTAAAAATATTTTATTCAATGCGTAACAATGTTTCGCTTCAATTTCGGTTTTATATTTTTTCACTTTTCAATATCTTTACTAATATCTCCTCTACTTTTCTACGTTTAAAACCATTTGAAGTTTTCTTTTTTTTAAATTTATTTTAACATTCCGAAGAAAAAGAATGAAGATATGCAAATAAATAGAGATTGGGGAAAAAATTATGAGCTGTTTCAAAATAACCTAGTTCGCATCACGCGACTCTGTTTCTTCCGCTCTAGCTGACGCATGCGCATTGTCACTCCAGAACTTGCAATGATGTATTTGGTCGATCAGTCAAATGTATAGATTTCGCGGCTAAGAATGCCGCTCATTTTCGATTCTCCTGTCGCTGCTCCTGCCGTATAACAGGTGCGTTATCTCTCTTTGTTATTTATGCTCTTGAAAATGCTGCATGGGAAAGAACATTATTTTTATTGTAGCAAAGGAAGTGGCGAAAAGCTATAAATTCTTTTCACTTTATTTTTTCAACACAAAAATAAAAGCCACTGCTTTGTTTTAAACCGCATTTACAAACTTTCAATTTATTTTATTACTTTTTAGATAGTAATCAATAATTTTCTTCTCTTGTATGGTAGTTTTCTTATGTGTGTGCACATTTTTATCTGAAAAAAGATCGAAATACATAAAATTTTAATGATGTAGGTATGGTTTGGTTAAATATTGTGTTAAGAATGGTTTTGTTTTTGTTAATGATGTATCGAGAATTTTTATTTTAATATTTGTTCCTTTAATTACTATACCCTGTTTTCATTTTTTAATTTAAAAGACTCTGCTTAATTTTAAATATTCTGATTGCCTGAAAATATTTAAATATTCTGATTACCTGAAAATATTTAAATATTCTGATTGCCTGAAAATATTTAAATATTCTGATTGCCAACATGCAAAATTTTTTCACACTTTCACACTTATTCGATTTGTGTTATATCTTTTGAAAATTCTTTATCAAAGCGAAAAAGCATACTCTGACTGAATTTTCAAGTTAAATTTATTAATTTCGTTTAAAAATTTAAATTCTCTACTTATTGGTTTCGTTAAAGTATTAATTAGAATTTAAGATTAAAGACCTGACTTTACATTCCTAGTAAAGTTGCCTTAATATTTTCTTATTATATTGAACTGTCAATGCATTGAATTACGTTTAAATTAAAAATAAAATATTAAACTTGCTATTTATGCCTAATAAAAAATGACTTACTTTAATATAGTTTTGAAAATATTTTATTTCTGTATTTAGAAAACATTTCTCAATACCATTTTTTCTACATTTTATTTTAATTTGCAATGGGCTTTGCCTGCTGTTGATTTTAAATTATTAAAATGGGATTTTGCTGTTATTATTTATTATATAAGATTGTAATATCCATATTTTGCTTTTTATATTGTATCTTGATTTGAATAACACAGCAGTCAATTCACGCCATTTCCAAATCTTGTGAAAAAGTTTAAATCTACCTTATCGTTTGGTTTTATGACTTTATGTTGGAGTTATGCGCGATGAATTTCAAATTTAAATTGAATTGACGCATGTTGTATGTATCACAGTATTTGAAACTTGAGTTTACTGCATTGAAATACAAAATTTTTGCTTAGCAATTCTTTTTCTTACTGTTGTTGTTGAAAATAATATTTTGATTAAATATTAAAGCCACATTTGAATCTTTCATCCTTAACGTATTGCTTAATTGTGTTTGCTCTTACACTTAAAATATTAAAACGAAACTTAGATCAATCAATCAGATATTTTATATCAGAAATCATTCAACCAATGATTATTTAATCAGATATTTTCTCCATTTAGTAAAACAGATATCAGTGGAATGATGCTATGTTCGCTCAGAACAGTCCCTTTCTTTAAAGATTGGTAATAGTTTATGGCCAATGAAGTAAAAGTTAATGTAATTTCTTCCAATGAGTTATAGAAAGCGAATTATGAGGTTAAATAAAAGCAATTTCATCAATTATTTTCTCGGGTGAAAAATATCAACATCCAATAAGATTGATTCATTTGGTGAATTACCCAAAAATTACTCATACACTTAAGAGTTCAAAACGCTTGTATTTGATGAATTTGGATAATCGAATTTGTATTCAATTATATTTCCAGCTAAGTGGGGGCAAAAATGACAGCTTTACAAGGTATTATTTCAACTAAAACGCAGTCGAGTATTTCACGGTTTGAGGTTTTTGTTCCTAAAGCTTGATGAAATGAAAGTCATAATATGTAGGTTTTAAAGGCTAAATGACATTATAATGCTTTTTAAGCAGTGAAATCAATTCGTTTCCATTTTATTTGGATAATTTACTTACATTGTAGAATAAAAATGATGAATGATCATGAATTAATATATTAATATGAATTGATCATAATTGATGATGAAAAATACGTATAACAATTTGAATTTCATTTTAACTTTAAGATTTTAGTGTTTATTTATGTTAAATAGTGTTCGAAAGAAATAGTGATGAAAATATTTTAACGCAACCCATTATAATACATTGTTTAAAGAAATTCAACAATCATTTCATGCATACCATGAAATAAAAATACCTTTTTACGTAGATTCTCTTTTAAATATTATGCATATACCCTACTAAATTTATGCACCATCCCACGCATGAGAGGACCAATTAAATTATATCAATGAGATTTCTAATAGAAAACCGAGATGATTCATAGTTCTTCAGTTAAGAATATTGGGGCCATTACCATAAACAATATCCTAATTCTTGACTAGAAAACTGGATCATTTAATGGTTCTGTCATCAAATAACATAAATACTATGTTCTTTTACAAAATTGACATCATCGACTTATGCGCCAACAAAGGATGGATATCCTTTCATCGGAGATTTGTCCAATACAACCACACTTCTATTGATATACCATCCATTGAAACGAAGACACTCTTAGTAATCCGGTGACTTTTGGCCAATTAAGGTATCCGAGGTTATATGAATTACCATCATCACGACAGCATCAGTGCAAATTGGAGGAGGGGAACCTGTCAGGATGGTAAACATAGGACATATTCTAAGACCACAATCAAAACCCATTTGTACTATGTATGTACTGTCACTGAAATGGTAATATCTCGATTTAACAACATTGCTATAGTTGCTTGCCTGCTTTTTTGTGCTTCAACTACTCCTCCCCTTCATCCTGTGGGTTTTAAGAAGCGAAGAAGTGTTGAATCAGTACATGATTACGTGACACCTCTCGAATGAGCTGAGATTGTTTAATTTTGCAAACTGTTGCGCATCATCCAAGAGAAAAAAACGCTAATAAAATGGTCGATTAAATATTTGATGGCATAGGAAGTTATGTTTGTCGTATAATAGTGACGTCACAAGGAAAGTCTTCGTTAAAACCAATTGTCATTTGGAAACTCGACTCTTAACTCTTTTATGGAAGGATTTACAACTTATATGCTGCAAATCCTCATATAAACTTCATATGCTGTTGTTGTTTCTTATGGTGTTTGCCATAGACAAGCTCGCTGAGTTTGTCAACGATTTAAGCCTAATTAGAGTCTTTTTTTTTGTGGTAGTAGTAGTAGTAGCGGCAACTAGGGTCAAGAATACGACTTTTGCTACTCACTCATCACATTCGCTTGTACAGCCCCTTTTTACAGGGGGACACATTCATATACCTCACAGATAGAACACAGAAGAACAACTATGCCCGAGCCCGGGAATGCCCAGATCATGGGGAATATGCACTATCCCTACGCCAGGATGTTGGCACCTTCATATGAACTAGAGTGATATATATCTCAATTATTAATACAATAACGCAATAAATTTAAACAGCATACCAAAAGATTATTTTTTAAGCTTCGCCCCTATAACCTTGTAGTATTTTCTTTAATTTATAGAGATAATATATTTTATATATAAATTATTTGATAATTTAATTATTTATGATGCCTGAGAAAAACAGAAATTCTCTACCATTTTCATCTGAAATTAATATTTTTATGTGGTTTTTAACAACATTTCTTCCAGTCGTAATTTTGAAAATTAAAAATGCATTGAAGTTTTCAAATCAAATTCAAAGATAAAATTTCGTAACACAATATGTATCAGTGGCTAAAACAAAAGTAATTATTTCTGAATTGCGATATATTAATATTTTGTAATACTCGAAAACATTTGAGAGATAAATAAATAACAAAGGAATACATCGATTTAAAACAAAATTAAATAGATTATACATATAAATTGTTTTCTGTTACTTTGAACTTGAGTATGCAATTTTCTTAAAATTATAATATTTTTAACAAATAAAAAACGTGTATAAATATTAAATCAATAACATCAGCAGTGGAACTAGGAAAATTTTATTAAATTTCGATTTAACTGCTTTGATTTCTGGTCGGTATGTTCTTATTGAATAAGAATATTTAAATCTGCATTAGCAAAACTTAAAAATATTCTTTTAAAATCATCTTTTAGATATCTTTTTACATTTCTTTCATCTTTTTTAAATGAGAATCGTTATAATTTATTTCCAAGGATGAATACAATTTCTACATTTTATTTATCTACATTTTCATATTCTTTGGTGCCTCTACCATTATTATTAAAAAGGAAGCAAAACTAGGGTGAATTGGGTTAACCTAAAAAAAGAAATAAAAGGAGAAGAGAGGGGGAGAAAAACACTTCTTTTGTGCGGTATAATCCTCTAGAACAGGACTTCTAAAACTTTAGGCCATCAATCAATATTTGGGAAGTCGTTGCAAAATCTTGAAGGTATTTTTCCGCAATTTCCAAAAATATGAGGGAGGGCTTAAAATATTCATCAACTTTTACATTAAAAGTAGTTTATATTTAATAATAAATGGAAATTTTTTCTTCACAAAAGTTTCCTTTTGTCCTTAAAATTTCCTTCAAAAAGAACGAATGTGATTAATTTTTGAAAATATTTCATCTACAGATGATGAATTGAGTTGCCATAAAATCGATTTCTAAAAAAATGGTTCAAATGATTAAAAGTTTGTTCTAGAGAAAGCGAGATAATTTATTTACCGTAATCCACTTTTAATTAAAAATCTAATAAATTTTAATGTTATTTTAGGTAGATTTAACTTTTTTCCAAAAAATTTCTGAAAATCAAAGATGGTTGCCATTTTCCCCTTCTACTCACGAGGGCCATTAAAATTTTTGCATTTTACTCAGATTTGTTTTCACATACTTGCTTATAGCGCTTTTATAAGCAAATTATTATAAAACATGAAACGGCCTGAATTGGGGTGACTTTAAAAAAATAATGCTCTCTTTAACGAATAGCGTAACTCTAAAAATGGAACCGCTTGTTTTTATACGGAGTTAATCATTTAGAGAACAGAAACTATTTATTTATGACTATGATTATTCACTTTCCATTGATACATTCCTATCTATTATTCCATTCCTGACAGTTTTGACTCCATGTATTATGTAAAATATTCTGCGAATTAAAAAAAATATTTTCACAGAAGGAAATTAAATAGTCTTAACACATTCCAGTTATTTCACTTCTTTTGAAAAAGAAACCTTGAAATACAAAATTACGATCGGAAACGCGATTAAAGGTCACCGTTCTAAGCGCATTCATTGTTGACGATTATGAATGATGGTTATTTCCTATTATAGAAAACAGAATGCCAGTTATCATATATTACACATCCGGAAAATAACACTAGATTGCATTTCTTTTCTAAGGTTATGCAACCAAACTTAAATTCCACGCTATTTATCAGATTAAAAACGCTATGTTGGCGTATTAAAATCAAATTTTGGTAAGAGAAATATTTACGTTGTTTTAATTCGTAATTTTACCAACACTAAAACAAATACTATCGAAAATTGAGAGAAAGCATATAGCATTTTCATTATTTAAAATGTGCGTCTTCATGAAAATTATTGAGTTTTTGTTCGGTTTGTTGTTTGGAATTTTTTGCCTTTTCTTCTTGTGTTTTTCAAATGCGAGAAGAAGGGCTCTATTGAGCTAAAAAAAGCCAGGCCCGAATTTGAATCTCTCCGCTTTTTAAGTGCCAAGTTTTAAAAAATAAATGGAATGGGTGTCCTATTCAAATTAATGAACTCCTGTCAATATTTCTGTTAGCAAGATTATTCTTTTTCTCTTTGTTGTTGTTATTAGTGGCATATACCATGGACAAGTTTCGCAGAGGCATCCGCCAGTTTTAAGCCGAAAGGAGTGCCTCTTGTTTTGAAGTATCACCAACTAGGGCCAAGAGTACGATTTAGCTACACACTTATTAGTCACTTGCTCAGCCCGTTGTTACAGGGGGCACATCCATACACCTTACATATCAAAGACAGAAAAGCAACCATGTCCGAACCCGGGACGCCCAACTTTTGGGGAAAACACGCTACCCCTCTGTCAGAACGCCGATTTTTCTCGTTGTAGTTTAAGTTTTTTCTTCATAGGTTTCGATAAACTTAAAGAAGCAGGTTGCGAATTCGTATCCGGTTGCTTTTTTAACTACGTAAATTTAAAAAACAGCTATACGGAATACATGTTTCGGTGAAAATCGTTGCTTTGTTGTTCAATTATCTCTGAAAAAAAATTATTTTCTCTTCGTTCCTGCAATATATGCGAAAACTTGCAAAGCTGAATAAGGTATTTTTTCAGTTAAATATTCTCTGATGTCAAATGGGCCTTCGTTATTTATATTTTGGCAACTATGCTTTCGTTCAAATAATAAAGACCTAAGTCGTTCAATAAATAAGAAACTTAAGTCGTTCAAATAATTTAAAAGTTTTCAAGCCTGTAAAGTGAATTCTGCTGCTGATACTTGTTCCAATTTGTTATCTAATGAGATCGTGAATATTACCACCGCTCTGCTGCAACTGGAAAAGCATTCGATAAAAAATAATTCTGAATTGTGATTCCATTGTAACTTGGTAGTTTTATATAGTTGTTAAAGAAAGACTGATGAATAATGATAACACCATACCACGCAAAAAAAATTGACTTGAAACTGAAAATAAATAGAATGAATTTCTAAAAAATAATGCAAAATTATATGCGTCTATATCACTATCCTGTACCTTTCGCATGTTTTCTGATACTACAGATATCTCTCCAGAACGTACTTCGTCTTCAGTACATCTGAAGTTGTTCGCTAATTTTTTTAATCTTAATCTTTTTTCTTTCTTTTTATATTTTCTTTTCTTTTATATTTTTAATGGAATTTGATTTTCTGAACCTGTGTATGAACTCTTCTATTCTTCACTTTCTTAAACGTGCCGAAAAAAGTCTGCTCTGTTTCTGTATATTGTCTACTGTTTGGAAAAGTCTACTCTGTTTCTGTATATTGTCTACTGTTTGGAAAAGTCTACTCTGTTTCTGTATATTGTCTACTGTTTGGAAAAGTCTACT
>JAOUZG010040121.1:3143699-3165865 GCA_026289955.1 Argiope argentata
AGTCTACTCTGTTTCTGTATATTGTCTACTGTTTGGAAAAGTCTACTGTTTCAGTTTCTGTATATTTGTTTTAGATCTGTTTCTGAGAACGTACAGAGACATTTTTATCTTACGTCCTTCAGATTTTAATTTCTTGCCTTTTTGTTTTCCATTTTACTTTAGGTTGAAAAATATCTGCAAGACGAATGTTTTGAAGATGAAATTATGATAGCTAAATCTGTAGATTAACTTGTACATGCACACAAAAATTGTTTCCAATATATTTCTGCTAAAGAGTAGACATGCTTCATTGTCATGCTGTACCTTGTAATTTTTGTCTTTTGCTTTCAATTGTGAAGCATTAAAAATGATATTACAACTGCAATCAGCTTATAGACGACATTGAACTGACTTCTAAATGAATGTTTCAACATGATTTTACTCTATTACAGCGGCATTTAATCAAAATTCTTTCATTTTAAAACTTAAAAGAATTGAGAAAAATAAAGATAATAGTGTGTTAAAACTTCTTGTGTTTCCCGTACCAAGTATTTATTGAACTACTTACATAAGATATCAATATTCGAAACTGATTTCCGTTGGCTAAGTCTTTTGGTCGTAGGGTAAGAAAATGTCTCCGATTCAAAATGGATTTCTTCGTAATTGAAACCCATTCTTCAGCATAAAATTAATACAGATTTGGAAAGTTATAAATTCCGAAGTTTTCAATACCTACAGTTGAATCGCCATGTATTGAAAATCTCTACAAATGGAACTTTTTTCGGAAATTTTGGATTTTCCTAAGAGAAATTTTCTTTACTCAGATAAAAATTTCTGCATATTTAAAAAAAATTCGAATTAAAGAGTTGTGCATATCTGTTACATTGAAAATCCCCTATGAACTTTTTTTCAAGGAAAGGATATAAATTAAATAAGAAGGAAAAAACTGTTATACTGATTCTTGTTGAAATAGAAATTTACCGAATTTCGAAGTCGTGTATGCAAAAGGATTAAACACATGCTGATGAGTCATATGATATTCTTAGTTTCTGTTTGACGACATCATTCTTGCTGCAATAGAAATTTACAAAGAAGCCCGAAGTCGTTTACGTAATAGGATTAAACAATTGCTAGTGAGTCATAGAATTTTCTACATTTGTTTTCAAAAAGTCCTTTAATTCTTTTCGTGTTACAGTAATTTTCTCTGACTGAAAGTAAGCATCATTTTGAAATAGTTTCGACAAACGATTATGTTCAAAAAGACATTGAGATTGGCTTGTTCAAATATAAATAAAATGTTAACTTTTTTTTCTTCCATACAAGTATACAGCTTTTAGTGCATTGAAAGCAATTTGCACCTGACATGGATTTTACTTTATTTTAAAATAAATTTCTTGGATAGTGTAATTTTTAAAATCTTTTCTAAACTTCAAAAATTAATTATGCTTAGTTGTTTTTTGAATACAAGACGGTTAAATATTTGCAACTTATGTTACTGTTTATCTAAATTTCTGTATATCAATTTTTTGCATTTCTACTGTAATAACTACAAGAAGGCTGTAGATTACATCATAAAAGTAATTGTTTTATCAAAATTATGTTCACTTTATAATTAACAAAGTAAATTTCACAAAACTTTGAATTCAACAAATCATTTTTAAGAAAAATATTATTAGAACATGAGAGCTAATCTTGGGAAATATTGTCTTTTTTCTTAGTTTAATTACCTTCATAAAACTTCTCTATTAATGCAGCATAAAGAATCAAAGATATTCAAAAACTAAAGAATTGACGCAGAGAAATTTTGAATTTTTAAATAAAATCAATTCTAACAAGGAAACTTCAAAAACGGTACATCAACAAAATCTACTCTAAAACTTTGCTGAAACTAAAAAAGGCCGAAAATGAATCGATAATATTTTGTTTCATAATTTAATTACCTTCAAAAAACTTCTCAATTAATGCAATATATGGTTTTCAAGATATTCAAAAACAAAAGAGTTTAAGCAGAAAATTTTTGATTTGCTAAAACAAATCAGTACTAACATAAAATCTTACAAGCTGGTATTCAAAAACGGTACAACGATAAAAATTAGCTGAAACTAAAAAAGACCGAAAATAAATCGATAATATTTTGTTTCATAATTTAATTACCTTCACAAAACTTCTCAATTAATGCCATATATGGTTTCCAAGATATTTAAAAACAAAAGAATATAAGCAGAAAATTTTTGATTTGCTAAAACAAATCAGTGCTAACATAATAATTTATAAGCTGGTATTCAAAAACGGTACAACGATAAAATTTATCTGAAACTAAAAGAGACCGAAAATAAATTGATAATATTTTGTTTCATAATTTACCTTCACAAAATTTCACAATCAATGCAATTATAGTTTCCAAGATATTCACAAACAAAAGAATTTAAGCAGAAAGATTTTGATTTGCTAAAACAAATCAGTGCTAACATAAAAACTTACATGCTGGTATTCAAAAACGGTACAACGATAAAATTTAGCTGAGACTAAAAAAAGGCCGAGAGCAAATTGATCGGATTTCCGATTTAGTTTTGCGACTCGGAAGAGGCTTTAAATAGGCGAAAGAAATTTTTTTAAAATCACATTTTTCGTAAAACCTCACAGAACGCTTGCTGAAAGAAACTGGTATTCAAAAAAGGTTTACTGATAAAATCTTCTCTAAAACTGTAATAAAACCCAAAAAGTTCGAGAGAAAGTTAATAGGATTTGCGATATAGTTACATAATTCAGAAGAGGACTTTAATAGGTGGAAATTTTTTCAAGGCACAATTTGCGAAAGAGACTTATCGAACTGTGAATTATTTATGATTATCAAATAGATAGCTTGAAAGATGCAAGTTCAAAGTTGTTCTACTTTTTAATAAGTAGATATTCTGAATATTAGAATAAAGCCTCAAATATCTATTTTATCAAAATATGAATTTCGCTTAGGTAAAAGTATATAAATAAGTATGCAACATCAGACAAGACTGTTGCATCACAAAACTCAAATGAACATTCATTGATAATTAAAATGACGTTATATTTCAAAGTTATGCTGGAGCTACTATCTTATCTAATACGTAAGCACTACTTGCTTTTGAAAATGTCCAATTTGTTTTTATTTTTGCGAAAATAAGGGTGAAATAATAGATGGTGGAGGATATATTTGTTTTTATTAAGAAATATGTTGAGCTACTGCACATTTTCGAATGAAACAAAATAGCACGATTCAAAAACAATATGAAAAATCAACAACAGAAAAAAGCAAGAAAATAAAGAAATGCTCCTAGCAAATAATTCTGGAAAAGCTTTTTTCTTATTGGTAGCATTTACTGGATTCTGAAACCTTTAGAATATTAGATATGAATTTCGTTATTTTTAGCTGTGGTCAAAAACCAAAGATTGCATCTAATATCTTCAAATTCCTACTGTCTATATGAAGATTTATGACCCTCTCCCCATTAATTTGAATATGTACCAGATCTGGAAATACGGCGCTTCTTAAGTGAAATCAGGCCTACAACTCATGACCCTCTGACCACGTAACAATGTGTTATCATCAGTCACTACGACAATCATTGAATTATAATCAACCAAGAAAAGAAGTTATTTAACATTTTTTATTCATGTTGAAACTTCAAGATAAATCTCTGCTTTTTCCCTATATTTAAAAGTTTTAATATTATTTATCCTTCTCATAAAGTTATATTTTTCCAATAGTATATTTCTATGCCAAAATTACAAGGCCCTTAGCTTTAAAAAAATACAACATTCTTTGTATTTTATAAAAATTACATTTTATTACTATGAGCTTCATATACCAAAATTTCTACATTCCCTTCATTAAAAAAATATAGCATTCTCTCTCACACAAAAGTTATATTTTTCCAGTATTCGTAAACCGAAATTTCAAAACTCCCTATTTTTTTAATATAGTATTCTTTATCCTTATAAAAATAATATTTTTCAAGTATTAGCTTCGTACTCAGAAATTTCAAAATCCCTTCCGTCTAAAGAAAATAGCATTCTGTATCCTTCTCGTAAAGTTACGTTTTTTCAATATTGCTTGCTATGCCAAAATGACAAGGTCCTTAGCTTTAAAAAAATACATTTTTTGCACTTCATGAAAATTACGTTTTATCACAATGAGCTTCATATATCAAAATTTCCCGATTCCTTTCATTAAAAAAAACAGCATTCTCCCTCACCCGAAAACTATGTTTTTCCAGTACTAGATTTGTATCCTGAAATTTTAGAATTTCTTATTTTCAAAAAATATATCATTCTTTATCCTTTATATATTTTTCAAATATTAGTTTCATGTGCAGACATTTCAAAATGTCTTGCGTCTAAAAAAATATATCATTCTGTAACCTTCTCGTAAAGTTACGTTTTTCCCAATATTGTTTGCTATGCCAAAATTACAAGATCCTTAGCTTTAAAAAAATACATTTTTTGCCATCATGAAAATTACGTTTGATCCCTATAAGCTTCATTTATCAAAATTTCCAGATTCCCTTCACTTAAAAAAAACAGCATTCTCCCTCTAAAAAAAACTGCTTTTCTATTACTAGATTTGTATACTTAAATTTCAGAATTTCCTATTTTCAAAAAATATACAATTTTTTGTCCTTTATATATTTTTCAAGTATTAGCTTCAAATGCAAACATTTCAAAATGTCTTGCGTCTAAAAAATATATATCATTCTGTAACCTTCTCGTAAAGTTACGTTTTTCCAATATTGTTTGCTATGCCAAAATTACAAGGTCCTTAGCTTTAAAAAAATATAACATTTTTTGCTCTTCATGAAAATTACGTTTTATCATTATGAGCTTCATAAATCAAAATTTCCAGATTCCATTCATTTAAAAAAAAACAGCATTCTCCCTCACCCAAAAACTATGTTTTTCCAGCACTAGATTTGTATACTGAAATTTCAGAGTTTCTTATTTTCACAAAATATACCATTCTTTATCCTTTATATATTTTTCAAATATTAGCTTCATATGCAGACATTTCAAAATGTCTTGTGTCTAAAAAAAATATAGCATTCTGTGACTTTCTCTCAAAGTTACTTTTTTCCAATATTATAGCTTTAGTACACAGAATTTCAAAGTTATTTTTTCATATACGCAAAAATATAGCAATCTCTCCTCCTTTTTGGAAAAGTACATTTTACCGATGTTACCGTAAGTTGATCAGAATGTGGATAGCAAAACAAATCGAAATCTCTTCTGAAATTCTAATATCGTGACTTCTTTACAAAATAGCAAAATCGCGTGCTAAGTAGAAGGTCATTTTCTGGAAAGAAAGAACCCTTCGTTCACTTTTAGAACATAAATACTCTCACCTGACAAAATACATGAGACGCTGGAGAGAAAAACAGTAGATCATTAAGAGGAGTGCTTTTACTTTCTTTTCATATAATGCCATTTATTATAATTAATACACTCTAAAGGCAGTTACGATATCTTAAAAGAGCTTGTCAACCTCTTCGTTACGTAACATGGAATGAAAAAATAGTTAGGATCAATATTGTTACTTTCTTTATGCTTAACGATTTGTTTTTAAAAAGGACTTAGCGCTAGTAACAGCGTTATAGTAAATGGCGAATAGAAAAACTAAGGAGCAAAATAATTAAGGGAGGGGAACTTCACTTAATTAAAAATATTACTTGTATTTTCTATTTGATTTAGATTTTTTCGTAGGCAAAAGAACTTTGGCAGATTAGAAATATTTTTTATCATTTTATAAAATATTATTTAACATTTAGTTTGTGATTTGCGTTTATGATATTTTTTAAAAAAATTCTTAACTCACTCAAATGATTAGTTACTAAGCAATAAATACAATATAGAATTTTGTATTTATTGTACGTATTTGATCCATTCATTTACGAATAAAACTTTCAAATAAATTGAAATAAATTTTGAATATTTTTATGTATCGTTGAAATGAAAATAATTTTGCCATTATACCAGATAAAAATGGTAAAAAAATTGTAAGCAACAAAATTCGTAAAATAAAAAAATTGAAATATATAGATATTTTATTTGCATTTTTTCGTATATGATATTTTTTATGTTTTTTTCTATCATCACTCAAATAATTAGTCACTGAGAAATGTATGCAATATAGAATTTTATATTTTCTGTATGAATTTGGTTCTTTCATTCACGGATAAAACTCTCAAATAAAATAAAAACTTAAAGATTTTTAAATATTTTTATGTACCTTTCAAATGAAAATAAGTTTACCATTATATCTGATTAAAAAAAGGCGAAAAAATTATAGATATAAAAATTTATTAAATAAAGATCTTCGAAAATGTAGATGTTTCTATAGAAACTTTTATTTCACATAAAATATTGCAGTCTAAAAAAGTAGAAAAAATTTATATCATCTTCTTAACATATCATATTAATTTTCTTTTAAAAAAAGACGATTATGATGTGAGATTTCAAAAATAGTAAGTACAGTCCTAAGAGCAAGACTCAAAATTACCAGATCTAACCCTAAATCCTTATCATATAACTTCAAAAAGGGACATTAAATCAACTAAACTAAAAGAACAAAAGTTTGATTTATCATCGATTCCAAAAAGTTAAGATTTCTAACGATTTTATACTAAAAAGTATAGAAAATGATTTGAGAAATATTTTCATTTTTTTTACACGTGGTAATAAAATTAGGGAAAATAGAAGAATTGCTTAACAATTTTCTGAATTGTTTATTAATTGAATTTGTTTAATATTTTTTTAATATTTACTCATAAATCCATGATCGATACTTAACAAAATTAATAACTTATTCCCCTAGCCACACGAAAACATATTTTTAAGAAAGAAATGAATTAAAAAATAATTCAAATTCTACAATTCAATTACTATTTTATGACTTTTTTAAAACTCTTTCCAACGAAAAGAAAATTTTAGGTATGTTTGAAATCTGCCGCTCATTAGAGACCAAATTTAAAAAAATCAAATGAATAATTTTTTACTAAATATTTAACCTTTTAAAAACATTTTAGTTATTATTTTATTTAGTATTTTTATAATGAAAAAATTATTAAAGCAATGGTGCATATTTTTATGCATTTGCTCGTTTTTCTTTTTATTTTAACTTTAACTAATAAAATATTTTGAGTTCGAAAACAATCCTCTTTCCAAGGATTATTTATCGATAAGAAACACAAATCATCATTAGTTTCTCTTTCTGATGTCACTGTAAAAGTATAAATACTTTAATTTTAGTAAAATCAATCGAATAAATTTATAAGTGTTAAACTGAAAGCCTTCATTGGAATGAATAATCGTTATGATTGTTTTATACACTAAGGGAAATATATATAAATCTGTAGATTTTTGGATTTTTTTAAATTTAATTTTACACAAATATGAAAACACTTGCTAACTGAATTTTTATAAAATACAACGAAACAAATTTTAAGTATGAAATTGCACTTTTTTCCTTAAATTTTTTGTTTTATTCGCTTTTTGTGGTTTCTTATTAGCTCGAAATATAGCGCATAAAATCTCGTGTAAACAAACTTTTTTTCAAATAGATGCAACTTGGAATTTCTAGAGATTTTGGGTTTCACAATTTGATCTTTGCTGAGATGTCATCTTATTGATGCTGAAAACTGTGAATTCTTTCCTTTATTTCTCTGATGCAGTTTCAAAAAAAATTAATGTACTATGAAATAAGAAATTTACCGCAAAGGGAGTGTAATTTGAAATTTAAAAAAAAATGTAAAAATGTACTGTAGTGCGACTTATAACATAAAACTCTCAGAATTATCTTTTACTTTTTGGTTTTTAGAACGCTGTTTGATTTCTGAATTTTTTAAGTAATTATTCAATTTCCTTTTTCTAATCATTAGAATATTACTAAACAAAGGCATTCATGGTTACTTCTTCCTTTAAAATTAAATACTAAGGCGTAATTTCTGAGACACATGTTTATAGAGATGAAATAAATAATGTAAGATGATTGATTACAGGAAAATATTTTAATTCTTTTATTTATATACAGTTTTAATTCATTAAATATAAAAGAAGAAATTCATTAAATATAATTCATTAAATATAAAGAAAGAGAATATAAACATCAGAACTCCTTTTCATCTTTCATTTCATAAAATAATAATTTTAATCAACTAAAAATATTCTTGAGAAAGTAACGAAAGCCATTTTATTAATCGAAATGTTCTTTCATTAATGTATCCATGATCTTTCATTAATGAAAGGAAATTTCTTTGCTAGAAATATTTCTAAATCACTGTTGTCATTTTAGCTTCAAGAAACTTTGATGATGAAAGAAAGTCGCTGTTTCGATGATGAATAGATGCAGATGTCATTATTTTCCTTTTCTCAACTCAATCGTTATTTTTAATATTATGCTTCAATGAACGTAAAAGAAATGCCATTATTTAAAAGAAAACACAAAGCTTCGTCATCAAAGAGAGTTGAATTAACAAATAATATTTTTTGCTGACATATGAAATATTTACTTAATTTCTATTTTAAATACAAATGTGATTAGTTTTTTTATTTGGAACGCATGAAGGATCAGTATAATAATATTATTTTCTGATTACAAAATGGAAGATTATCAAATGATGCAAATGCAATGCTATAAAACTTGTCTATATTAAATAGCATGATGTATGATTTAAGAAACAGAATTCATCTAAAAATAATATTTTATATAATAAATTTAATTCAACAGCCATTTTAAGGTATGAAAGTACTTACTAATTCTTTTTCAACTCAAAAATAAAATAATTTGTCCTTAATGTATAGCAATAAGTTAAGTTATTATTGATTCTATGAAAAATTGATCAAACAATTAGATTTGAAAATGAAATATTTCAATATAATAACTATGGGAAATAGAGATCTAATTCAGAGTATTTGAAACAAAAAAATGAACAATTCTTTTTTATAAGATTTTGCTGAAATATTCTAAAGTTTTATGTATATAATTTTTAAAGAAATCAAATTAGGCATATGTGAGGAAGAAAACGATTGGAAAAATAACGATATAAATATTAAAAATACTTCGAATATCTAATATAACTTATAAATAAGTAAAAAAACAGACATCAGATTTTTACACTTTCATGAAGAAGGAGAAGGGTTTGAGTGGATGAACAATCTTAAGAAGTGAAAACAAAAATCCTAGCATATTTAAAAGGCAAAATTTGCTTCTAAAATTGCTATGATAAAGTGATTTTTAGGGACACATAATCAAATTTTTAAAAAAATCACGTACTAAGATTACCTTAAAAGAATTAAAATATTGTTTTTGGAAATCTTAATAGAGCAAAAAGTTTTAACATCCAAGTAAAATTTATAACTAAATTCTTATTTATGTGTAAGCGTACCATGAACTGAATTGTTTTTCTGTTTAAAACAAGTAAATTCATTATCAAAATTTTTATCGGAAAAAATATCGAAATATTTTTATGAAAGTTCTACGAATTCAACTTGATTGAATTCTCAACACGAATTCGATTTTTGGCGTTTTAAAAGCACGTTGTCTTATCAAATATTCATTCGGGAATTGCTACCAGAATAGAACAATTTATAATAAAACAATCTTCATTTAAGTTAAACATCGCCGACATTTGCAGAATTTATTAATGATTAGATATTCCTTGATTGTTTAATCTTTTTATTTAGTATTTGGGTCTATTGACTGAGTCAATGAGGCCTAATTTGAACTAATATTTGAATAGCTGACATTGACTATAATTCGGTTAGTAAAGTTACTATCGAAAGACGCTACTACCCGAATACTTTAAAATAGGCATGTTTCTAGATTGTTGACGAATGTGGGACGATAGAAAGTAGGCGTGATGTGTTGCCGTGAACTGTTGGTGGTGTGTGTTCGTATGTTGCTTATGTATGATCATCGCATTTTCAACTGTTTGACCTTCGCGCAGAAAAAAAAAGTCGCGGTTAATGTTACACCTGTACGATGGGAAGCTCCATTTCCTGTTAGGGTTTCGGTCTTTCCGGCTTTAATCCCACTTCTATCAACAAAATCGAGTTCGCAAATTCCTAGTCATTTGTGCCAGTTTACGAGCTAGCAGAAAGTTTATGTGTGTAATCTATAGGTGTCGGCAGATTTACATGGCTTATGCAAATTTTCCTTAAAGATTTTTTTCAATTCCTTCTCTTTTATTGAATATTATTTGTCTTTTACAAATAGGAATATTTGTTCTACGGTCGCTAGGATTAACTGCAAGAGATATCTCGATGTAATATGTAAGTAAATTTACTTTCAGTTTTTAGTTTAAAAATAAGTGGAAATAGAGTGGAATTATTGTCGCATGCAAAATTAATTTTTCTAGTGCAATGTTTAATATTCTCAATTCCAATTGTATACCATATTTTCAGGTTTTTGTCTGCCTTTATTACTTTGATCCTTTGATCAGATGCTAGCAATGTTTATTCGCTTATGAAAATACATCGATGGTTTTCAATATCAAAATTATTTTTTGATTGAAATAAACTTTAGTGGACTCACTTAATCACTGAATTAAACACCATTTTGCGTAAGTTTTCTAAAAAATGTAAAATTTATTCTTAAAGCAGTTTTTTTGTTTCAAAACTTTGAAAAATAAATGTATTCATTTCTTTAATCTTACATTCTTATTTTAAGGAGAATATTTTTGGTAGAAATTAAATAAGTCTTAGGTTGTAACATTATTCTTTTCTTCAGCATTGTATTTTATTTTTGAAAGCACCTAAGACATTTTCGTTAAGTTTTCTTAATTTTTTAACTTTTTTAAATGTTGAAAATTCTCAAAATTTATTTTTGCCTACATAAATAATTATATAAATTTATTCCCTTTTTCATGTATAAATTTCTCGTATATAAATCGAAACCAAAAAAATGTCAGATTTTCAAATGAAGTCCGTTTAAATTTATTGCTTTTATATATATAGTTTTTTTAATCTATAGCAATTTTTATTTTTATTCTTTACATCCAATTCATAACCAATTACTCTATGAGCTAACGATATATGTTCTATTAGACGTTATCGTAATATGTTTTTAGAACAGCTTTCCAGCACGCGAAATAGCAAAGTCGCATATTTTCCTACAGCTTTATTATTTATATAAAAATGCCAGATATGTATTTATTTAAATTCTTGTTTTGCTGTTGAATGTATTTATGATAATAATATTCATAAATAAGTTAAAATGCCAACTCAGAAAGTTTAAGGAATGTTTATGTTTTAAGAGTTAAATATGTGTTTATTCTATAGTTTTTGTCTATAGTCATTTTATCATGCAATCATTATATTATTCATTAAGCACTGAAAAATAGATTTTTGTAGAGACAGTATGGTTTTTTTTTTCATTTACGTTAATTTATTACGAAAAATAATTACTTTCCTTTCGATAATAGATTCTCTGCATCAATAAGATTGCAGCGTAATATCTGTTTTAGAAGATATATTGTTCTGTCATATTGTACTACATTTGGAAATTTAGAAAAATAATCGTATTGCAATTTTTATCGTTGATTATCTTCAAAATCTTTATATATCTTATAACGAAAGTCTTTTACTAGAAATTTAATAGTCTAATAATTTAATAGTTTACTAGAAATTTAATTCATCTTAGCACTTTTGTTTTTTTTAAGTACTCTTATTAATTCCAAAATTTGAAAAATAAATCAAGTTTTATTTCACAATTCTGTGACATTTAATTAAATTGTGATGATATTAAGCAAGGACTGCTTCAGTTGGGAAAAAATACTGATGTGAAATGAGTGAAAAAAAAATGTTTCTTTTTCGCACCACTCATCTTTTCAATCTAACTATTTTTAACCTTTTAGGCTCAAATATTATAATATGTTAGTAAAGAAATGTAAATTGTAAAAACAATTTATAAATTCTTTATCTCTAAAATTATTCATTTATTCCAGAATAATTTATTAAAAGCCTCCAAATTAATTATTAATTTACTCATTTATCATTCAGATGCATTCAGATCCTTTTGCCCTCTAGGCAAATTTATACTTTCTTTAGTCCAAATTAAATTCAGAAAGACAAATAAATAAAAATTATTCCTTGAGTCCAGAAAATAGTTTAAAAGATTTCAAACAAATTGTCGGGAATAAAAAAGGATATTCTTGATGATATAAAATTCTGCTTTATGTCATGTGGAGCTTTAGTTATCGAAAGAAAATGTGCTAATTAATAGTGAATAAAGTACTGAAAATGATTTTGATTTTGGAATGAAATATCATATTACTTGTCTTAACTATCAGCATGATATCTCATTAATATTAAGATACTGTAAAATAAATTACGCATCAATTTTTAAGAGAATTATTTTCGGGGCTGTCGAAAAATAACAGAGAATACCGATCTATAAAATAGAGAATAATATTTGTTTTCTATAGATACAGTGCTATCTAAGCAGTTGGTGCAATCAAATTTCCGGGAAATTAAAATAAAAGCATTCGAAATTTCAAAATACAGAGATAAATGACTCATTATAATAATATACTCAGACCACATTTTGGAGAAATAGAATACATGATTTTGACATCCAAATTAACCGTTTTTACTTTTACCAGAGAAATAATTCTAAGAGAAATACTTGTGTTTTTCAAAGAAGGATTTTAAAAATGTATGGATAAAACATTGCCTGTTTTTTTGTGGGTTTTTTTTTTTTTTTTTTTTTTGTTTTTTGGGAGGGGGAGGGAATTACTGAAATTATTTTGTAACTGATTTCAGTATATATTAAATACACTCCTGCAATATCAGAAACATTTTTATCTCAGTCTAGACAGATGGATGAAAAAGTTACATATCGATGTACGGAATTTCTTCACGATTATTTAATAATTAATCATTAAAGTTAATGATGAGCTTAATGCTGAAACTCCAAAAACATCTGGAAAGATATTTAGATTTTTTTGGAATTGATACTTTATTGTGTTGAAAAGTAAACTTTCAACACAATAAACACCTGCCTTTCCCGAACCTTTCCCCACCTTTTCCCGAACACCTACCTTTGTAAAGTTGTCAATTGATTATATTCAAAGTCACAAATGTTATCATTTTCAAACTTATCAAATAAATCGGATGGAACTTGACAACCTTGGATGGATAGCACTTTCCCTTTTAGGTAGGACGCGCAATGTAGGCGTTTGTGTATTCGTCTTCCCTTGACTTTCTATCGATCTTGACATTGAAGACAAACGTCCTCCAACAATATATCAGTATTCCAAACGAATTTAAATGATCGGAGTAACATTTGCTTTGATAAAAAACAGTATATATTTTTTAGAAAAACAGCTTTTGTTTATCTTTTGTGAAATGAAAAATGTTTTGACAGCTTCCACTGATATGTCGCTAGAATTAAAAAACATTGCATAAATTTATTTATTTTCTACTCACAGTCTTTGGAAATGATAGCATTGAAAGCAGTGAAGCATAAATCTTTTTTTCTTCCAACATTTGAAAAAAAAAACTCCTTAAAATTTATTTTTATTGAAGTTTATTTTTACCAAATTTATCTTTATTAGAAAAAAAGAATAGATCTGTTTATGCTATAAAAATGTCAATATTAGTATTTCCCAGCTACAAAATTAACGACAAAAAAATTGCGAGTAAATTACTTCATTATGTATCATGCCAACAGACTATTCAATTATTTAAGTTAAATGTAATTAAAAAGATAAAAATAGACTTTTAAGTCAGCAAATTTTATAAAATTATGAGCTATTCTTGCGACAATAGCTCGATTTCAAAATACACACTTATTTCGAATTTTTTTTTATTATTATTCTCGAAAAAATTTCGACATTTTATTTTCGAACACTTATTTCGAATATTTTTTAATTGATTTTCTCTTAACTAAATTTACAATTAATTTATGTCACATAAATTGAAGGAAAGGAATTTTTTCAAAGCATGTAATAGATGTTTTGTACCATTTAAATGCGGGAGTAAATAGTTCTAATCTGACAAATAGATTATAAAATAATTTGCGTTAAAACATCATTTATGATCTGAGAAATATAAGCCATTACCCCATATAATCAATTCTCGATAATTTATAAAAGAAAATTGGCAAATGAATATATGTTGAAATGTGAGTAAAAGATTATTGAACTCTATTAATTGAAATGATATTCTATTCGAACAATTTTTAATCATGAAATTTATTAATAAATACTACAACTTAAATTCCTATTTAAAATTCTTAAATTATGAGACAATTAACTGTAAGAAGTTTTATTCTTTTAGGATCAAATATTTTTAAGCAAAGTATTGAGATAATAAAAACATTTCTCTTCATAGAAATAATAAAATGTCAATTAAATATTTTCGATATTTTCGAATGTATTGAATTTGAATACATATTTATAAATATATTTGCGGTGAAGATATTCAATGAATAAAGAATTTATCTATCTTGGGTCGTAAATTTTGAAACAGGACATATGTTTTATAGAGCCGAAATTGAAACGGAATTTCAATTATCTCCAGTCATGAATTGCATTAACGTAAAGCAAGAAATAACAAAGCATGGATGTATGACTACAACAAAACTGATTTAGTGGCGTATTATGCATAGACAGGCAGTGCGTTGTCGATTCAATGTGGAAGTCAAAAGAGCTTTAAATCATTTCTACCAACGAAAACGAATTTACAGAGCAATCCTTGGGATCGTTCAGTAAAAATACAACAAAAAACGGAAATTAAAACAGAAAAGTGCTGCAATCATGCGAGAATGTTGTCTTTGAATGATGCATTCAGTATGTGATCAGAAAATAAAGAATATCAGTTTATCGAAATACAATGTACCAAGGTCGAAGCTGGTAGCGTCTTCCGGTCTGTATATTACAAAATATTAAAGGTTTATTACGCTTGGCAACGCTTCTATGATCTCTTGTCAGACAAAGGAATGTTGTTGGCTTTGTATAGCATAAAAAGTGTTTATCGTTTTCGCTATCAGAATATTCGTAGAATAGAAACGATGATGCGTATTTAAAATTGAATGTTCAGAAACAAAGCTTTTTGTCATAAACCAAAATGGAAGTTACATAAAACAAGGTGCAATAAAAGAGGGTTTTTTCTGTTTCTTTATTCTATATTGCATATTCTTAGCTTAGAGTGTTAGGCCCGTTTACTATCCTGACAAAACAATTCTTTCAAATTAAAATTAAGAGATGGTATTACAAATTTACACAAATTATAGAAATTTTGTGGTTTCTGTATCTTTTATATTCAAAGCTGAGCATCAACATTAGACTTCTCCGTTAGAAGGGATTTTATTGAAAAAGTACTATTTAGTGTCTGTATCACTTTTACATTAATTCCATAACTCAAATTCTTTTATTTAAATTTTTTAATCCTTAAATAAATTCTTCTCTTAGCAGAACGAACTAAAGGATTCGTTTTAAACATGGCTGAGGTTTTCTGAAAAATAAATAATATTTAGTTTTTCAAAAAAAATTAAGAATTTTATCTTACTACTGAAAATTAATTTAATTATTTTCTACTTTTTGACCTTCAATAAATTTTTCTCAATTTCAATTCTAGATGGAGCCTCTCGAATGAAATAAAAATTTAGTTTAACCAGTTGATTAACTGACATTTAAGACAGAATTCCAAATTTGAAAACTCTAACTCATCAGGAAGTGAGCAAAACATCGATTATAAAGTTACATCTTTAAAAATATAAAACATAGCAAGTTAAATAAAAAAAATTTAAAAACCATCTTTTTAAAATTTAGAGATATTATTAATAATGTTCTGAAACTAATTTCTAACGAGTTTCCAAGGGGAAATATTGTCCTCTCAAACTGTGTTTAAAATGACCAAAAATTCAATAAAAATGAAAAACTTTCACGCAAATAAATATCTTAAAAATTTATGGTACATTTGTTGCATTCTTTTCATTAGATTCGCGTGACAGAAGAATGTTGCAGCATTCGCTAACATCGCGTGATAAGCTATTTTACTTTATTGGTTTCCAATACCATTTGAATTGGCCAAAATTTCCCCCAAAACTTAGCTTATCACACAGAGAAGGAAATTATTTCCTTTGAAATTAGAAATATTCTTGTGAAACCGAAAACATATTTCTAATTCTATACGCAATTTCAGAATATGGACCATTAATAATTTATTATTTTTATTATTTGGAAAATAAATCGTGAAGATGTATAAATGTTCGCTGACTGCGTTTGTTTGATTCAAAAAGCTTGATAAAATAAACAGTAATGATAATTCATACATTTAAAATTTAAAACATCTAACCAAAAATATGTAATAAAATAAACCATTAAAAATGTTTAATAAAAAAATTTGAAAATTTCAATATCATTTTATAAATGAACTTATTATTAATTATATACAGAATCATTTTAGATTATAGTTTGGTACTTATTATTCCTATGCAGTTTCTGTTCATTTAATATGAATTGATTATAAAAATTTTCCTAATTTTTGCATTAAATAGTTTATTTTATTTATATATACATTAATTAATTTTAACGAATTCGTATTTTTTCTTTTCGTTATTTATCCAATACCATTTGAGCAGCATCCATTAAAATGGTTGTTTATGAAAGTTAAATATTTATCAATGCATAATACGCAACAATCTTGAGAATGTTGAATAGTTTTAAAACTAATAAATTTTTATATTTTTATTTTATGCTAATATTAAAACAAAAAAACATACTAGAAGTAAATTTCTTTAAAAATGTACCTTATTGAATATACCTTAACGTTTTCCCTTCCCCAGCTGTTAGAGAATATTTTCATTTAAAGGAATTGTTTTCTTTTCATTTACTATATATATATTTCAAATATATATACTTTAAAGGAATCATCCCATGACTTGAAATCCTTTGACTTGATCGCCCTTAAACTAGAAATAACTTCCCAGAAACTCACTAGAAGGAATTAGAATAAGTGCTTTGCAAGAGAACTTAAAAAGAAATTCTACTTCTCCTTTTCTTCGGTTCGTTCCTCGGACCCTCATTTGCGCTCGAAAATCATATTCTTATTGTTAAAAATTCATATTTATATGAGAACCAATAACCAGTATATTGAACTAACAACTTTTAAGCAGTTCAATTTATGATATCATAAAAAAATTATTTCAATTTCCATTCACTACTTGAATAATTGCTTTAAAACTTTCAAGAAATCTTCAGGATTATGAGGGCAAAAATTAAAAGATTTATGAGTTCTTTTAAAGAATATAAATTGAGAAAAACAACCCGTCTAGAACTATTTACAACACTGATATTTATTTCTTTTAGGGTCGTATTAATAATGATTGAAAATTAAACTGAAAGCGTAAAATCTGTCACGCGTTTGGAAAAAAACCCTGCATGTTCTTGATTTGAGGTTTTACAAAATTAAAAAAAATCGCAGTTCTTTCTCGAATTATAAAATTAGGAAAAAGTTGCTGGAAAAATAGGAGAAAATACTTAGAAATTTTTTAATTAGTTATATTTTTTTCACAATTTTCTTTTTTAATTTGAAGCAAAATTTCAAAATGCTTAGAAAAAAAATTAAAATTAATTTTTTAACCTTAATGTAGCATTGTTTTGAGATTCAATGAAATCATTTTCAACTCGTATGAAAATTTTCACTGATTTGTAAAAAGAATAAATTTATATTTTAAAGATTAAAAAAATTAACTTTGAGTTAAGTTTGAGAATGTCTTCGATTTCGAATTTTAAGCCGAAAAATTTTTTATATATAATTTTCTAGGACCAACTTTCGCATAGAGTTTTACAAAGTAGGAAATATTTATACATTCAGTAGAAATATATACTTCATTCATAGATGTTATTACTTCAAAATGTGCTCAAAAGTGTCCAGTCATGTCCAACGTTTCAACTTTCGTATCATAATGCACATTAGGAGTTCAAATATTATGAGTACTACTAACTTTGAACTGAGAAAAAAAATGATTGCGGCGCGATTTAATTTTCAAAATTAGTTTGATCTAATTGATGTCAATTTAAGAAAGATTTTTGAAATCTATAAACAAAATATATTTGTCAGCAACGCAGTTGAATCAGAATTCAAAGAAGGCGTAAGATTTTAAAATGCGTTTGAGAACTTCAAAATGTTCTCATCTACATTTCGAAAACTTTCTTTTTGCTTTTTTTTAATGTTTAAAGCAAAGATCTTAATAAATTGGCAAAATCTTATTAAGCATATTATTAATCTTCCAAGAAAAGTTTCAAACCTTTTTGAAATTGAAATTTATGGCGTTTAATGGTACCGGCATGGCTGTAGCAAACCATTTGATAAAGCGTGATAAAATTTATGTCCAAAAAATATGATTTCTAAGATTTGGAGACCAAATATTGAGGACTGAAAATTAGCTTTTAATATCCACAAGACTTCCCAAAGGATATGAAGCATCACATACATATAGTAAATGCTTTTTTAAGTAAAGGCGTCATTTGGGATTTGACCTCGCTGTATCTTCGCCGCAACAACCTGGTGACATGGAAGGCCGTGTCCGGAATGCTGAGCGTGGGGGTCTTCTGTAGGCGTCCAGAAGAGGGCTGAAGCATCTGCATCATGGGAGGATACCCTGCACAATTTCGCTAGGCTTTTTTCACCAATGTGGGATGAATGAATAAAGGGTGAAAAAGGCTACTCATTACGCAGTCGATTCGATATGGAGAAACAGGAAGACAGTCGAACAAAAAAACTTTCTTTGTTTTATTCCTGGTAAGCGACATTATTTCGCTGTGGTCTACTCAACTAGATAGTTTCATAAACCCAGTTTCCCCTCGGTTCTGCAACTTCGGGTGTTTACCAACATCCACTCTTCAGATTTTAATTGCTTTGCCGTTATTATGACATTTTATTCGAAGTTTCATGGTTGCTCTGCTTCAATGAGCACTGATCTATGTGACAGCTAATGTGTACATGAGGCATTTGAAACAATTTCAATGAATTTTGTTCTATGTGACAGTTAATGTGTTCATGAGACATTTGAAACAGTTTCAATGAATTCTGTTAAATGTGACAGTTAATGTTTTCATGAGACATATGAAACCGTTTCAATGAATTCTGTTCTATGTGACAGTTAATGTGTTTATGATACATTTGAAACAGTTTTAATGAATTCTGTTCTATGGGACAGCTAATGTGTTCATGAGACATTTGAAACAATTTCAATGAGTTCTGTTCTGGGTGACAGCTAATGTGTCCATGAGACATTTGAAACAGTTTCAATGAATTATGTTCTATATGATCCTTTATTATGTTAATGATATATTTAACACAATTTTTGTGATATTATACCAGTGTTCATTTGAAATACTTCCCTAAGTAAGGATTGTTTAAAAGTTTATTTAGAAGTGGTTGGCTTCTTTTTTAAAAAAGAAATATAAGATCTTGTCAGATTCTGTATTGAACAAATTGTGCCGTAGTATCAGTTTCAACAATTTTTGACCGGAACCACGATAAAATCAATCATTTAATGATGTTACATCAACGTTTATTACATAAATACGGCTGAAAGTCTTGTTTTAGAGTGCTAACTAATGTACTTTTTAAAGAAATGTGAGATTTCTCAAGATACTCCATCGAATATATTGTATCTTAGTTATATGTTCAAATGCTTATTACTGAAATGATTGGTTAAATAATGATAAAAAGGATTTTTAAGGTATTATACGATGTTTATTTGAAATTCTTAAATTCAGGACAGTTCTTGGACTTATTTAAAAATGTCCGCCTTCTGTTATTTTATTTAAAGACATATAAGATCCCACATGCAATAAACATTGGTCTTTATGCAATAAACGCTGATGTAACATCATTAAATGATTGATTTTATCATGATTCCAGTCCAAAATTGAATAAATTGTATGGTAGTTACAGCCTCAGCAGATTTTTAATGGGCTCTTGATAAAACCAAACAAGTATCTAGTTAATATTTTGATTAAAATAATTCAGATAAATGATTGACCAAAATTACGATAAATCGCAAATAAATTTCTATTTGAAATAATGATGTCTACCATATAGATAAAAACAAACAAGTATGAGGTTAAAATGATGTCATTTCGTAAACAGGATTTTTATGATGAAAAAAATAGATTTTACTATTATTTTTATTACAATTATTATATAAGACTTCATTTTTCTTCCCTTTTGGAGAATAAGATGTATTCCTTTCAATTAAAAATATACTGTTCTGTTAAGAAACTTTTAATTTAATATAGCAAAGCATCCGAAAAATATGCAGTCATTTATATTACAGTAATCGTAGCAAACGAAATCTCAATAATTTGTTAGCTTTTTCTGCCCTATATTTGCAGGTGCGTTGATACATATGAGATCGTTTTTTCTTTAAATTGGTAACCTTTTAAATTAAAAAAAATAAATCTGTTTGAAAGAAATTCAAAATGTCTTCAATTTTCTCTGTCTCAGTGAATTACTGCTGATGTAATATGGGTCCAACGAAATGAAAGAATTTTTTTATCTTTTAAAAATACATCCGTCAGAGTTATAGATAAATAAATAAATGTACTGCAATACGTTTAACTAACAAACGTACTTAAATCATTTATCACAATAATATCACAAAATTGTGCAGTGCATTGAAATATTTCGAATTCATATTCCAATTCCATAAAAGGTCCACCGACAGTTTAAGTTTATCCCAAAGGTTAAGTGTGTCATCATAGATCATACTTCTTCACGTTCGTGTCGCTAAAAAATTTGATAAACTAGTATCGATTCAAGCATCCCCCTTCTCGTTTCACCAAAATTTAATATTACTGGTCGGATTATAACCCTGGTGTAAATTTAAAACATAATAATTATTTATCTAATTTCATTTTGCATAGATTTCTTTCATCATTCTGTTACTCCATCGAAATTTCCAAAAAAAAAAAAAAAAAAAAACTCCATCGAGAAAATCAAAATTTCTTCATACATGCAAAATTCGAATATATCTTTTCACTTAATTATATAAAAAACGTATTATAAGTAATGTAATAATAATGTATATCTTCGTATATTTATATCAACAAGCTGAAATATGATCTTATCAATTCTGATAACAATTTCGAAATTGAAATAAAAAACTATTACTCAATAAATAAATAAATAATAAAGGCATGAAATTTGTTACTCAAAGTACTCACTCTTGTAGTGATCCAATTACTAACTTAGCCGTTAGATATAAGCATATACTATCCATTGAAAAAGTGCTTTAAATGGCAATTTGTGTTTTATGTTGTCTAAGTCGATAAATGCTGAGCAGTAAATTTGCAAAATCTAAATTTTTTATGCATTTCTCCTGTCCTGTAAGCCACATGTAATAAATAATAATTGTTTTTTTTTATTTAACAGTTTTTCGACCCAGCTTACTTGGTTAAGGGCAGATGGGGATACTAAATTCTGATACAGAAATTGCATCCATAAAGAGATTGAGAATTATTTACTAACTTCAAAAAAAAAACATTATAAACAAAATATAACAAATTATAAGTAAAACTACTGAATAATTAGAAACATGATTTTAAAAAAGTTGCCAAAAATTACAATAAATAAAAAACAATTCCAACAATTAACTAAAATAGAGTCCGAACAAAATCTAATCAAATAAAAAAAAGCCCATAGCTCATTGAAACTTCTATTTTAAACTTAGAAATAAACTATCATTTTAAGACTAGTCTTGGCACAGTCGATTGCATATGCCCTCACAAGCTGTAAAAATCTTTTCAAATTTTAACAGCTGCATCTTGTATTTGTTTATCTATTTTTGTAATATTTAAGCTAAATGGGTTGGAGATCCCTTGGGGTTCTTTCAGGTGAAATCTTTTAGTGAGTGGACATCTAAAAGCAAAACGAAAATGACATTCTAATAAATTTATGAATCCTCGTTCTTGACCAACCCACAGAAGTATAGTGGAAAATTTAATCTTTTGAATCTATTTGGAAAATAAGCTAAGGGTTCATTTCGAAATAAAAGGAATTAAAAATTTATTATGTTTTTTGAAAAATTGTCCTCATAGGAAATGAAATCCCTTATCTTCTAGGATTCCAAAGTGTGCTTATTTCAAATGTTATCACCAAATTCGAAAACTAGTGAGACAAAAATTTATATTCTTGATTCTTATCATCAT
>JAOUZG010040121.1:3166986-3193863 GCA_026289955.1 Argiope argentata
ATATATTTTTATTATTTATTTATGCAAATACAATAATAAAAATATATTGCTGGACTTGTCAAATTTATTACATGAAACTGCATTTTGATATTTCTTTGATATTTGTTTATGACCGCACGAAAAGTTGTCATCGATTCAAATACGGGGAAATTTAATGCGACGAAATTATTTTTACCTTTTCCCCGAAATATACGAAACGAAAGTACTGTAATCACCAAAAATCTTGAACTCGAGATTTTGGAGAATTTCCATGTTTCACACCTCCCTCAGTTCAAAAAACACTTTTGGGATTATGTCTGTCTCTCTGGGAACACGAAAACTTGAAAATGCTTTTAGTTAGACGAAATAAATTTGGTGCATGGATTTTTACTCCAAATCTGTAGATTTCTATCAGATTTAGAAAGAAACGCAGTCAGAGGACGTCTGTCGAAAACAAAGATCTGTTTAGATTTCAAGATTACTATTCCCAAGAGAAGCACTATAAATCCATATCTTTATTTTCTGTTAATATTGTGTTTGTACAGAGTATTTATTTGTATTTGTATTTTTTATACTGTTTTTTTTAATCATGTCAAAACATGATGTTGTTTTGGGGATGTTTATGGCGTCAACAAAAATCCGGAAACGAAAAATAAAGATTTTACTATATGCTCGAGCATCTCAAAATATTAGTTTTTAATAACGCGTTGCCATTGCTTTTATATAAGCACTGATTTAAAAAAAATTAATTAATCACTACAGCAAATAAAACCTGGAAAAATGTCATTTTGAGCCCGTGATTATATGAAATGAAATAAATAGGAAATGTGATATTTTTTTTAAACAATAAATGCGAGACAAAGTTTTTTGGATCGTTTGCAATACTTAAGTGACTAATTCAATGAAATAATTAAAATGAATAAAAATATAATTTAACTTGCACGAGAATATGGTGCTTGGCCATTCAAGACATTATATTCTGACATGTTACATTAAAATATGCATAGCAGATTTTATTTTAATCTTTATATTTATTTATTTTTATTTCTGTCCTCGTCTCTAATTTTTCGTTTATATTTTTATAATAATTTTTCAGAATTTTGTAATCGAAACCAAACTGTAAATCTGTTATAGTGAATTAGCATAAGTTTCTTTCCGATAGTTAGCTTAATAAGCCAAAACCACTTCCCATTTGAATTTCAAACAGCTCACTGCTTTCGGCTTTCTTTTATCCAATATTAAAATCCCTTGTCGAATTTTAACCAATCAATATCAGACGTCGAACAATAGTCACAGGGCTGGATAGAACAGAAGCGTCTTTCAATGTCTCTCTTAATTCACGCTCATTACACTGTTTAAACAAGTAATATAAAAAACCATTTTTTTAATCAATTCCTACTTTGGATATTAGGAAAAAATTTATTTTAGCTACTTTTTATTAAAAAACTACAATTGTTGTTCTCGTATTCCGCTTTACAACGGAAGGAAGGGTGCAGTTGCTTCGGAGGGTATGGACCCCCGAGCACCCGAATAACAATCACCTTTGACTCAGTACTCCCAGTGGCGTAACTCTCAACATGAAGAACTTTGTGACTAGGTTCGAACTCGCAGCACAAGGAGTGCGAATCCAACGCCCTACCAACCAGGCTATCCCGACCTAACGAATACACCTACTATAAAGAATTACTATAAATGCGAGAAAATAAATTTTGAATTGATTAACAAAAAATTAATGAACTAATATTTGAAAAAATTGTATTAACATCAAATGTCATTTACAACAAGTTTTAAAAAATGAACTTGAACTTGAATGGATGAATAGAAAGTATTTTATTAACGATTGAAAATTTGAACAAGATATATATATATATATATATATATATATATATATATATATATATATATTCAACTGTGTGTGTGTGTGTGATAGAGAGAGAGCTAATAGCTGAAATTGAATAACTAGCGGTTTATAGCTGCAGTGGCATGAAGCAGTGTTGTGTATACGACTGTTCGAATACAAATTATCAAGATAACTACAAAACGAAAAGAGCTAGATCGGTAAAATCTAGTACACCATATGAAGGCTTTAAAATTAGGGCTGGTGTTCTTTTGGCGAGTTTTTAACAGTCGGCGAACGTTTTCCGAACTTAGTGAGGAGACCAAATTTTAGTATAACCAATAATCTTAAGTATAACCAATGATTTCGACTAACGGAGGGTTAAATTCTTAGAAAGTTAAAATAACATAAAAGTGAAATACGATATCCTTCGTATCATATACTATACAGAAATAGATATATTTTGTACTCTAAAATAAATTAATTAAATAGAAATGAAACCTGATGTACTTAGTTCAGTGTCCAAGACTTTAGCGCTTCTAGGAAATGTTATAATAGGATAAATGATGTTCAAAAATTTAATATATTATAAAAAGATACTTCAACCTAAAAATTGCTATTTTATGAATACGGTATCATAAACGGTTGATGATGAAAAATAGTTTCAGAGAGAGTTTTAAATTTTATTCATGAATTTTTTTTTTATTTCGAGTTTTAAAAATTAATAAAAAGTCTTTTATGATATTTTTATAAGAGTGAGATAAAAAAACAACAACAAATGTATCTTTCATCTAAAGTCGCTTTTAGTCCTCATTTTTCATGAGATAGCTCAAAAAAAAATCAGTAAACAAGTCTTTCACCTCTTAAGCCCTTTTATTTCTTATTGTGTTTTGCAAATTTGACTCAGCATAGCCACTTGAAACAATAAAACTTTGTTGTTTTTATTTGTATATTTTATCGGAATCATTTTGAGCGTAAATAAAAGGAGAAATGATGATTCATAATGCTTTTATAAGTCAGTAAACCTTTGAGTCTTACATTATGTAAACCCTCATTTCTGCATTCAGGTTTTCTTATTCCTATATCTATTTCAGGTTTCACAAGAAAGTTTCAATTTACAAACTTGTCAAAGAACCACTATCTATTTTCGTCATCAAGTCAGCTGTAAATGATGATGGTTTTATTTCTTTGCTCTTAGTGGTGAAATGAAACTTGCCCAAAGCAATTCTTATGAAAGGTAAAATTTTTGTTTTACTAAAAATAAGATAAACGAAATTATTCAATCATTTTTAATGTTCCAATTAATGAAATATTTAAATTGAATTTTATATAGTGTCTGAAAAAAAATGTTGGCTTTGGATCTTCATGATTATAGAACTTGACGCTGACGAGTCGGCTGTGTGCCATAAGAATTGCATGATATCAGACGTGCTTATTTTAATAAATTAGAATATGGAAGGGAATCAAAGCTTACATTTATCTTTATAATGCGCTATTCTGCTGTTATATATCAGCTTCCAACTTATAAGAGCTTCACTATAATTAATATTTAACTAGTGATTTTTATTTGTTATTCATCACCTATTTATTATCAACTTGAAACCACTCTTAGATTCATATTTTGCATAGTAAAATTAGTTTTTCTGAATAGAACTCTGGAAAATTTAGCATTTTAATTCTGACTTATTTTGAACAAATATACAACCGGCATTCAATAAGTTTTCACAATAAAGAATTTGAAAGAAACTCATCTCTCATGTAACACATGAAATCCAAAAGGCTTTTGAATCAAGAAATTAATGCTGTATTTAATTGCAGCGTACTGAAAACCAGAGAAAAAAATGTGTCATTTTAAAAATGATACTTTTTGTTTCTATTCGGTTCAAGCTTTGAAATGTTTTCATTCGTTTACGCTGTTTAAACCAAATCAGGAAAAGAAAAATATGGTTAATTCTATACTGGTTTCCATTAAATTTTTGTCTATTTCTCTCTTCATGCTGTTTCATTTATTGTGAAAATTCAAAAAATGCGCAAAATAGAAGATGATGTTTTAAATTTTCAACGCTTTAAAACGTTTGAGGATTAAAATTTTATAAAATTATCTTTGTGTATTAATGTATATTTATGTATATTAAATAAAATGTTTTCTTCTTAATTCCTGAACCAATGTAGACTCCCTGAGACTCCATTGTATAATATTAAGTTTATCTTCTTAAAAAAATTCCTATCTGATTCTACCTTAATTTCTCTCTTTATGGTGGTTCGATGTTGGCAAAAGTTAAAAGGTGTAAAAAAATGAGCAAGATAAAATATTTTTAAAAAAAATTCAACACTTCAAAATGTTTGATAATTAAATTTTCTAAAATTCTTTGTGTGCATTAATGTATATTAAAATATGTATATTAAATAAAAAGGATTTTTTCTTAAATCCTGAACCAGTATAGACTCCATGAGATCCGATTATATAATATTTAATCTATCTACTCAAAAAATTCGTACCTTATGCCACCCTAATTTCTCACTTTATGGTAATTCGATGGTGGCAAAAATTAAAATATGTGAAAAAATGAGCAAGACAGAATACTTAAAAAAAAATTCAACACTTCAAAACATTAATAAATATAGTTTTCTGGTATTATCTTTCTATATTAATGTATATATATAACATAAAATTCACATATATATGTAACATATAAATCAAAATGTGTACATTAAGTAGGATTGCCTCTTCTTTATTTCTGAATATCCGGTATTGTTAGACTGTATAATTTCTAAATTATCGAATTCCATGGATATTTTTACTTTCAGCACATGATAAGAAAAAAATTGCGTCTCTAATTTTCTTTTTAAATTAATAATCACCATTTAAAAATTTATACTCGTAGTTAGTGTAAAATTTAGGATTAAGTTCAAACATCTTTTTTTTAATATAATTGAAAGACGGTTGTATATAAATTTTAAAAAGTAACATGAATGAATTTGCATGGAAAATGCTAGAGAACGAATAATGATGGTAATATATTATTCGGAAAAAAAATGATGATGTTGATGTTTTAAGCACTCTAGTCATGACCACGAAATCATGTATATTACAAATAATGAGAGCCAAACAATGAAGTGTATGTGTATTGTTTCGGTCAAAGAAGCTCTGATTTTGTCTTTGGTGCATGCATTTTGGAAACAAAACATTTTCAAGGTCTTGTAAAGCACATACAATGAGTCTTCATTATCTTAGATACGGTTGAATCTTTCGAGAATTTCATGAAGTTATGTCACAAAGAACTTTATGCACAATTCGATTCCTGGAGCTTGAGCAATAAAAGTTTTATTTTTATCTTCATGGACTCCAAATGATATGATTTTATAAATATGAAACATTTCGAGACGAATAATTCATTGTATGTCCTTAGTCTTTGGATAGCCTATTTCATAAAAGACAAAATACGTAGCCTCTCTATGAATTTTATTGTTTAATGTCCTCATGTCTTTTAATCATATATGTCATAATTAAGAGAGTATTCCTTTGCATAACCTGTTAAAACACAACGTAGAAAACAATCCATTTCGTAATTATTGTAATTAGTATAGGCCTTTTAGAACCTTCAGGAAGTTCTCAATTATTGTTAATAATTATTATTAGTTATCATTTATTAATAATAATTATTTGTTTCGACAATAATATAGATCTTTGTCGCGAATTGTTACTAAATCTATCATGCGATTATGTATTGTCAGCATCTTTTTGCTGGCCAATTAAAACTAAAAATTTGACGTGGAACTACAGTTGTAGATACAAGATAGCATATCAAATTTTATTGATTTAAGTGATTACATTTATGAGCTATTGCGTTTTTATATGTATGAAAGTACAGACTAACAGGCAGACAGCTATGTCTCAAAGTCGGACCAAAATTACTTATGTTAGATGCTAAACCTGGGCACTAGATTTCATCTTTTTAGCTCTTTACGCTTTGTAGTAATTGAGTTTGTTTTTACTTGAGACTTCCTACATTGTATTTAGCACTTGTTCATGGACTTTCTCCGAATGAATCTCATTCAAATTATGATAGAAATAATGGTTAATTTAATTAATTAGAAATCTATAAATTTGGTTGTTCAGTTCATACATCAAATTTCATTCTGTCAGACAGACAGACAGACATATGGCAAAAGTGTGTTTTTCGAAGCATGGAGATTCGTCAATTTTTGAGTTCGAATTACTTCGTACACGAGAAAGTATATACATCACGTTTAGATCTTTTCTCAATATTTTTTTTAATTTATGAAATTATTTTATTTTTGTGACTTAATAGTACTGAATTTTTATAGCATTAGATTAGGTTTTCGATACTATATACAGATGAAATAATAATGAGACCTACATTGTATTAGTACTATTTCTAAATAATTAACAACATAACAATTTTTGAAGCAATCATTTTGAATATATAAGGTTCCGGAAATGGCACATTTAAAGTAGAAAAACAAGAAAAAGATCCTTTTTGAAAAGACAATTTCAAAGTTGAAAAATATAGTTGTTGAAATTGAAATAAAAATTAAATATAATTCATAAAAAACAGACCACTGACTGTTTGTAACTTTAAAGTTTTAATGCTAATTCTTTAATAATAAAAATTTCGTTAGAAAGTTGCAAAATCAGCAAGATTTTTTAAGTGATTGCTACAGATATGGAAAACTTGAAAGTAACTGATTCAATTCATATTTTAATATATAAACGGAATGGACTACAAAAACTATTGACAATTTCCCAAACTATTTAGCAGCCTAGTGAGAAAATTATATTAAACTCATAAAAATTATTAAAATTTGAAAAGTTCGTTAAAATGCAATAAAAGAGCATTATTTTATGATTCTTTTAGGTCTATAATGCAATAGTAATCATATTAAAAGGATTTCAAGCGCAGTACATTGAAAACTGAACATTATTAAATTTTTTTACTAAGCTTTAAAAATATTAAAAGACAAAAAAGGATTTGGGGTAATCTGGATACCTAAAGGAGATAGTCAATACCTTTTGCACTAAAACATAATCTGTAATTTATTTCTTAAACAATATTTAACGAAGGAAAAGATTTCAAAATCAAAACATTTTTACCTTTGTATGACGAAAGATGATACTTCTATAAAAAATGTATTAATTCTTAAAATTCATATGTAATATTTTAGATATTAGATGTTAATTATCATGATATTTGATACTAACATCTAATAATGTATTTTAATTAATAAATAATTAATTAAAATACATATTAATGTATATATTAATGTATTTTATTAATAAATAATTAATTATTTTATACTTTTTTGAACATTTAGGTTGAAAGTCTTCTATGAAATTTGAGGAATAAAGACATCTGCGAAACTAGCTTTAAAGAATGCCAGGTAGCTTGCTTCTTTCAAATGATGCATATTCTGATGTATCAGAAGCATCAGGTAGAAGTCTTGATGCAAAAATTGGAGCCAAAAAAGTGAGCTTTAACAATGCTGTTCGTGTAAAACAATATCCCTGGAAACCCGACTTAGATGTGAACAAAGCAGATCATTTGACTTTACCAAGTAACAGATTTTGGTTCAAAGTTTATAAAAGCAAGCAAGATTCACCAACATCATATCAGTCTGCAGAAGATTATTTCAGACCAAACGAATGGACAGAAGAAAACATGGAATGTATTCATGATTCTCTTGCCCCGATTGCAGAAGTTGAAGATCAAGATTTAGATTCCAGTCACATTCAACATGGATTGAAGACTACTTCGAATAATCAACGAATTTACAGTGATGGTAATGCCAATTCAAATGGCTACCACCCCGTGAACAACGTCAATGATTCCAGATATTATCAACCCATTGAACCTCCTGTTGATTATTTTGATGAAATGCATTTGGGTTCAAATCGATACCAAGGTCCTAAAACAGTGTGGAGATCTGACGAAATGAATGGTGATCGCTATAACTATAATGGAAACCATATTACGAACAGCAACTTACGAAACCGCAGCATTCATGGAACTCATGAGATACTTGAAGAAACTGATGAAAATGAAGATGGAACAGATTCGCTGCCACAAATTCTGAAGCTTCCTCGAATGGCGATTCGAAATGATTCACCTTTCAGGAGATCTGTTAGAAGAATAGAAGATACAGATGCTTTGAAGAAACGAGAAAGGAGATCCCGATCACATGATGATTATTTGGACAATGACAATCGGTTTAAACAACTTAAAAAGGCTGACAAATCTGTATCAACTGAAGACCTTAATAACAATCGTGACAATGGCATTTTTTCAAATAGATTTTTAAGAAGTAGTCGCGATATGGCTACGCAATGCTATGGAACTCTGAATCGAGACAAAAATGGTTCATCCTTAGAGAAGACTAGTTCCCTTTTTTATTCACAAAATATTGAATCTGACAGACTAAGCAATTTCAAGCCCACAACCTCTTCAAGAATTAATTATAGTGATGATAGGTTCAAAAGCTATACGAAAGCGGGAATGGCCAAGAAAGAAAACCTTGAAGATGAATTTTCTAAGAGAATCCGTCCTTATCAAGATTACCAATCAAAAAGCAATTACGCATCTAGTGAAATTAATCAGAGTTATAAAAAACACGAACCTGCAACAAATGGTAAGATAAGCAATGGTATACATAGACTTTCAACACGTGGCGAAAATATAGCTTCAGCCCAAAAGCAGAATGGGAAGACATATAAAGTCCAAGTCCCTAAAACAGATTTCCAAAATATCTCTTTTTTAAATGCTGACTCCAAGAAATTGCGAGAAAATAGTCAATCAAAATCTTCCCGTGATTCAGCCACTGTTGGGTATCTCAGAGGACGCCAAATCCCTCTTACTGAAGTCAATACAAACACAAACCGCAAGTTTACCAACAGAAATGATAATAATATCACTAATAGAAGTCGTCTGTTCCAGAAAACTAATGAAAATAGGAACACGACGTCTCCAAATCGCATGGCAAAATCCGATTTGCAGACTTCAAATGACATATATTCCCGGAAGTATTTGTCATCAAATTTAGAAAACAAAAACGGTAAGAATCATAAAAGTGGTTCTCCTAAACCAATTAATAGTGATGGTGATAATTCTATGATTGATTGGTCTCTCTCAGGATTCCAGTTGGCAAGTAAGCCAGATAATGGCATAACATCTGTTTCTGATAGTGAATATACAGTACATAGAAGACCACCTCTATTAATGTATATACCCGGAGTCAGCCATCATGATCGTCCAGCTATAGAAGATGATAGATTATCTGCTCTAAGTGATGCGTCTAGATCCGAAATCAATGACGGGTTAAGTTCCCTAGCTACCACTACTACGGGGAAAAACTTATCCAATGATATTCGAAGACGTCATTCTATGCCTCGAGATGGGAAGTTGAAGTGGATCAAATGGAAAAACAAAGGACAAAAGTGAGAATTCGTGTAACAAATTATTGTGCTTCCAGTCTAATGTCTCGTTAAATACCTATTTTGAACTGTAAAATTCTCATCATATTGGGTGTCCTATAAATATTTGCTTAGGAATAAATGGATGATTATGCAGTTATTTTCAAAGTATTGTGTAAGAAATCTTTGAATATTTAGTGTATAAATGTCAAATGGTTTTGTTTTATTTTCCTCTCTCCTATGTAATAAAAACACTTTTCAGCGCTTCACTTTTTGTTAATTAACATTTTGTAGGAATTTTTGCTGTTACTTGCTATAATAATTATTCAAATTCATTTTGATTTTGATGCAAAGATATTTGCACTTGTGTATGACTGCTTGTTTATGTGTCTAATTCTCATGGTTGAAAGGTAAAAAAAAATAATTTTATGTTGAAATAAAGTAAAACATTCTGATAAGATCATTATTTAAGTAAAATAAACATAAATTATCTTGAGCATTGTACAATATTTTGTAATCTCTTATGGTATGTAATTAAAAACCTCAAATAAACAAAATGACCGATTATGGCCTTTTTGACCATCTGTTGTATTCTTAAATTTCATTTTTGAAGTATAATATAACTATATGCTGTATTCTAGAATAACATATTAAATGAATTATTGTTCAAGTAAAGTTATTTTGATCATATTCATAGGTTTGTTCACTGGTATTTTTGATCATCACTTAATATTTTGCTGTCACGATTGTTCTGTTATTAAAAGGACAAATGAACAAAAAAAAAATACTATGCCCATTTCATCATGATAATTTGTTTTATTTTAAATATTAGGTTGCGCAGATCAAAATCTTCTAAAGACAGAGTAATCACATGAGGAAATTTTTTTGAGTTTGTATGAGGTTGAATAGTTATTTTTTAAGAACGAAACTTTAAGGTGGAAAAAAACATTAAACTAAATTAATAAGGTAATTGGTTGCACAAAAAAGAATTAAAGCTCATATATGAATATCAAAAATGAGTATTTTAACTATTGAAATAGTCAAAGCTATTTACATCAGTTAAATATAAATACTTATTTCTGCTCCAATAGAGGATAATTTAAGTAATCATAAAAATAACTAAAACTGTTTACAGAAAGAAAAATTCTAAAAATATATTTGCGAAATATATTTTCTGAGTATATTTAAAATATTAATAAAAATAATTAGCTTTATTTTTAAAAAGAAAGAGTTCTATAAGAAAATATCTTTTTTTACACTCTTATCTGTCACACAATTTCCAAAAATGTCTTATTAACATGATTTAGACTTAATTTAGATGTGTAGTATTTAGATAACGAAGAGCATCATTGGATATTACAATTTTATTTAAAATATAAATAGTATAGGATTTAAATGTGTTTAAGTTTACCTGTTGTTGCATTTTTTAAATATTCCTTTTAAATTATATCATTTATTTTCCTTCAAACTATATGTAAACTTGTTCAACGTCTCATATCCACATTTTTACTTGACATTTACATTCATGACAATCTTAACAAATTAAAATGCCCCTAAATCTCTCTCAGAATCCAGTCAACTTATGCAAATTAAAGATAAAAAATATAATATGTCACGCAATGGACGGTAATGAAACTATTGGAATACGACTTTTTATTAGTTCAGGATTTAAAAAAAGAAGAATGAATGGGGAGCTCAAACATGGAGCGGACAAAACTGTTGAAAGGACCGCCAGAAAATACTTCATTTACCTGAAGTGGTCAATCGATTTCTAAGTTCATTATAACGTTCGACGAACTCTAGTTCCTAGAAAATTGTAGCGTAGACAGGAGGGCGCTTCGATTTTTGCTACAATTTCGCAGACAACCTATCTTGAAGGTCGCCCTCGGTCATTGATCTTATGATATAATTAACCTATCAAAGCTCTCCCTTTTAAGTTAAAGAGGTTTTTGTGTTAGGTTAGTAGTATGTCACGTTTAACTTTCGTTTAGTTGGCTCTAAAAATTAATTGTATCTTGTTTTTTTTTCTATATATATAAATATAGTTTGCAGAATTTTGTGAGAGAAATCAAAGAAAATACCTTTTAATTAGAAGGACAACAGCTATATGACCCAAGGAAGAACAGTGAAAAAGTATTTTATTTAAAAATTTATTGCGGTTAAGTTCAATTTATACACATTTCAAGCAGGGACCGGCTTAGCCTAGTTGGCTCGGGGCAAAAACATTTTTGGGGCCCCATCTGCTTTACTGCTTTAGTAGAGAACATCATTAAAAAAGGCAACATAAAATAATTTTTTTTCGGTTTGGGGGCCCTTATATATGTGAGGGCCCCGGGCAGCTGCCCCGTATGTCCCTGCTTTAGTCAGGTCCTGATTTCAAGAAACTAACGTAAAACGATATGTAAATATAAAGGCATATAATCGAAATTTTACGAAAGCAATTTGCTTTTTAGATATTTAATTATATTAAAGACAATTCACTTAAAAGTAGAAACTACAAATTTTTTTAGTTAATACTAATGTGTTGCAAAATAGTACTAAAAATGAAAATTAATTTCAGAGTTGAACATTTATCATTAATTAAATTAAAAAATTATCCTTTTAAAAAGTATACCTCCAGTGTGTACCTTGAGTATTAAATATGCTTATCTTATTTTATATGATTTATGAGCTGGCAAGTAGATATTTAATCTTGAAAAATCATTAAACGTCTTCTGGCGTTTTGGAATTTATTACAGTATCGTGAATTAAATCAAATTCATAGACTGTTTGTTTTGTTTTTTCATTCGTGTTCCGATAAGCAAAATAAGTTCGTTTTTCAATGAATCCATTGTATTTTTCAAAGAAAGATGAAATAATTTCTTCATCATCGCTTAAATAAATTGAATGAAAATGGGGAAATCCTTTTCAGAAAAAGTTTCCTCTTTAATTGGAATGGAAAAATAAAGACTGAAGCAAAAAACTTGTAAATTTTTGAAATGATGAAAAGGTATATAAACTGTAGCTTTGCATCGATTAAAGGAAGTATTTTATTTTAACAGTTGTTAGAAATGAATTGAAAACCATGTTACATTATAAATAATGTATAAATGAGATGCTGAAATGTATATGAGCATAAATGTTGATATAAACGGTATTTTATTATGGTTATTTAAAGAGTTCGAAATTATTTAATAAATTTTTATGCATATATAAATTTTTATATTATAGCAAATTTTTTATCCTAAATTAACATAGTTAAGAAACTAAAAAATTATAAATCCTTTATAGTTATTTTATAAAAAGTTATTTTTCAAAGAAAATAAATACAGCGTGAAATTATAATTCAGTTGAAAATTGCAAAGTAAATGCTACTATATAGCGATGTGCACTGAATTTGAGCTATCACTATATATCTTCTTTAAAATTTCATAAAAAAGATACTATAGTTATGATAATGAAAAGGAAACTGAAAAACATTTATATAATTATTTTAGATGCTGGAAATATTCAATAAATTTCGATACATGTTTAAAACATACTACGTTTTGAATGCAAAAATAAGCATAATTGGAAAAATATAGAAACAATTTATATTATATTCAAAAAGGTTATTTTTCAAAATACACACGCATATATATATGAACAAAGAAAAGAAAAGAACCACATCGTATCTAGCAAAATTCCTTTGTTTGGTCTTGTTTAGGCTTTCTTCGCTCTCTGCCAGTTTTTCTAGAGTGATCAAAATGCCTTTGCGTTGAAACCGTGTCATAATTTTATAGTATTTCCTCTGATGCTCCACTTTACATCTCAAATGAAAAACATGATGAGTACCCAACCAATTCATGATTATTTCTTTAAAATGACATTTTATACAAACTACATAAAGTTGGTGAACTTTTGGTGGTTCCACAAATGATGCAGACAGAAATAATCAAGAATGCACAGTCACAATGTGATTTTGAGTCTCCAAAAACTGAAACAATTGTTTCTCGAGACTTTTACATCCCTAGACTTACAAAGCTTACTTAAGAAATTATTTCTAATTGTATATCTTGCATATTTTCCTCAAGAAAAAGCGGTAAGAAAAAAAGATTGTTTCGTCCTATTCCAAAAGGTGATAAACCTCTTGATTGTTATCATTGTGATTTTTTAGGGCCCTTACCATCCACTAAAAAGTGTTATAAATATATTTTTACTGCTATTGGTGCTTTTTCAAAATTTGTATGGATTTGTTCAGTTAAATATCCTTCGACTAAAGATGCTTTGGACAAATTTATATTACAAAAGCCCACATTTGAAAATCCTTTGAAAATAATTACTGATAAAGGTATTTCTTTTAAGTCAAAAGAATTTCAAAATTTTTGTGGAGAACAGTCAATTTAGGAAATTCAAATCATACTGGAATATCACATGGCAATGAACAGATTGTAAGGTTCCACTGTACTTGAATTCCTGTTCTAACCAAATTGTCTATTAATGAGCCAAACAAATAGTTTAAAGCCTTCCACTACAAAAAATTATTAGATGCAAAATTATTCACCTAATACTAAGATTTGTTTATTGCTATGAAAAATAAATATACATAATGTTTTTAAGTCGAATTTCTTTGACAAATTAATCTACATTTCTTAACTATTATGTAGGCATTTTTCACAATTAAATTTAAAAAATGAATAAATAAAACGTCAAAATTATGCACCGTCTTGAATGGTGCCTCATAGGCACCATCGAAGCGAGAAGGGTTAAGTATGTACCAAGGTTACAACAAATTTTAAACAGCACTACAACACATAGTGTACAGTTTGCACTTTTTCACCCTTTAATTGGTATTCAAATGAAAAAAAAAGAAGAGGAGGATACTGAGATCAAAACATTACTTGAAGAAAAACATTATGAGCATATTATTCATGGCAAAGAAGAATTACGCATCGAAGTCAAGCGAAACAGCATAACCTGGGCCTTTTTTAAACTTTTGCTTGTAGCTGCTATCAAAACTTCCGAAAGATGTAAAGATATGACAAAAATTGATAGCAACGTTCTAATGTAACGAAAAAGTTGTTAAATTTGCCTCTATTGAACTGCACACAAACCGAGTTTAACGAATAGTTTGAGCAAGGCATGAGTTCAATTTAGGACTTATTTCTTTTATTCTCTGCTAAATTCCTGAATGCTTTTCAGCCATAACAGTAGCGTTATCATATGTTTGTCTCTACACTTCATAATACTGAGACATCAGCTTTAAGATTGCTAACAAACATGTTTGCGATTCAACGCGCAGTTTCATTTTTTGTTATACTGAGACATCAGCTTTAAGCTTGCTAACAAACATGTTTGAAATTCAAAGCGCAGTTTTATTTTTTGTTTCTGAAAAGTATCTATGAGTCGACTACTTGCGCTTTCTTTGTTTCAATCAGTATGCATCTTAATACCTGAGAACCACACGAAATGCTATCTAATATAATCGAACAACATTTAGAATTTATTACTTGTCTGATTTATGTTGGCTTTGTTTTATCTCCCAAAAATAGCAAAACATTCGTTTTGAATTTTTCGCGACTTATAAGTGATTGAAATTTTGCCACCCATTTTAGATCTTTCGAATAAAAATAATACAGAATAAAGAAAATTAAATATTTCTTATCTGTAATCCCAACTGATTTAGAGAATTCACGTACTTTGTGTTGCCACAATTGGCTTTGAAAATTTATTGCTAGTATAATTTTTTAATCAACTATTTATAGCAACTGCAATTGTTAGGCATGGATAACCTAGTTGGTAGGACGTTGGATTCGCATCCTTTGGGCTGCGAGTTTGAACCTGCCAGCCGAAGATTATCCGTGCGTGGTGGACGTTAAATCTGCCATGGTCACAATGTTTTCCGTGTGTAGAGTAATACCACTGGGAGTACTGGGTCAGAGGTGATCGTTCTCTGCTTCAGATCTAAATTACGATCTGTGGGTGGATGAATGAATGAAATGCATGAATGAAGCCAGCCCCTTAAAAAGGGTTTGTGACGTGTTTGAGCTAGAAGTCAGACTTCGGTCCTTGGGTGCTCTGGAGCCATACCGTCAGAAACTAATGCACCCCACCTCTCTTTGTAAAGCGGAACACAAGAGTAACAATAATTGTAATTATTTAACAAAAAGTAGCTAAAATAACATTTTTTCTAATTACTTAAGTAGGAATTGATTTTAAAAAAATCGTTTTTTATATTACTTGTTATATTTTAACTTACTAACCATCAGGGAAACAAGTGTGTCTTACAAATAACATATTTATCCGGGCCTTATGAATAGCACATGATTCACGTCCTTGCATACGTAATGAGTCAATTCTTTCTTATGATCCGGAAATAATATTTTTTGAAAGGCGATTAAAGTGTTAAACTTCTTGTTTGATAAAATTTCTAGTGATTTCATTAATATCTAAATCTTCCCATATTAAATATATGACAATATTCATTTATGTTTATTTAGAAAAATATCTAATTTAATTATTTCTTTATCAGCAAATTTTATTTAATGATCAAATTATCTTTTGTTTCGAAAAGTGCGACACATAATTCGGAATTAGGGGGAGGGGTACAATATATAATTTCCATTTCTTAACTAATAAAATAGTTAACTAGCTTTAAACAGCAAAACAAATGAATAACATTTGCAATACAAATTTTTAACTAAACATCTTCGTAAAACTTGTGTTTGAAGAACATAAGAACAAATGTTCTTTCAATAGACAAGAACAAATGTTCTTGTCTATTTTTGTTTAGTCAGTTTCTTTCTGGCATAAGAAATCTTTTTTATAAATAAATAAAACACCGATAGTGATTATCTGTTGTTAACTTCTAAAATAAATTTGGATGTGAAATTTCTGCACTTTCTTTGCTTTTTTAAAAATCTAAACTACTTCGCAACCAGGTACGTCTCGAGATATTGAGTTGCACTACACTCTTACATATCATTGTCGAGTCACAAATAGTGTTGTTTGGAGATACAAGCGAAACTTACCTCTGTAGTGGGACTATCAACGTATATTACCGTTAATCACTTAACTGTTTTATTTACTTACTATCTGATAAGATATCTTCTATTTTGAGTATATTTTCTTATTTTGATTAATATGGAAAGCCATTGAATACTGGACTTATCAATACATTCGAAGTAATTTTAATATTCAGCTATAATCGTTATGAATGACTTATATTTTGCTTACAACTATCAAAATTCTATAAATAGATGCACGTACAGCAGACGGGCAAAACAGTTTAGTTAATCTTTTTTTTTCTAAGGAAAATTGAAAATTAAGTGGCAACTCCAATTTAGAATTGTTTATAATTTATGACCAATATATTTTTTATAATGAGCTTCCAATACTATTTATTAGCATTGTCCTAACATGAAACCTACAAAACTAAATAAAATGTTTCTTCATTTTTTTTCCTGCAGAAAATATAATTTGAAAAAGGATTCCAACAAATTCAAAGACTTCTTCTGGAACAATATTTTATTTCTAAATACTTTGATTTTTAGTCTTCCAGTAGTATCTTTTATTCACAGAACCTATCTATAAAGCAGTGTAATATTTGAATGTCGTTATATTTATCACAACGCTGAATAAAAACTGTTTCGTTAATGTATTAAACAATAAAATCTTTTAGATAGGACAACCCCCCTATTGCTATGACATTTATTAATAACAACTTTAAAATCTCACAAACAATCAAAGCTCCTCTCTATATTCCTGTCATAAGTTGCACTTGATACGATTTCTAGTACTTCATTCAAAAGCGCTTCAGTTAACTTTGGAAAGTGCTTTTTGCATTAATCAGTAAATGGTTAATCAAGAAATTTGTTTTCAGCGAGAATGTTCGGTAATCTAACATAATTGAATTTGAAATAAGCTACCAGAATGAAGAAATTTTGAGATAAATATATAATAATAAGAAGAAGAAGAAAGAAAGAAAGAAAGATGAAATGATAAATGTGGGGTGCTCTGTGTCCCTGATCCACAATAAATCACATAAACATTTTTGAAAACCATTCAACCAATTCTATATTAACAAGATATTTATACAAGATACATCCCTGAATATAAAAAAAAATCTCATTAATATATGAAATGCCATAATACTTCAGAGTCATATAAATACAGAAAATATTACTGGTAATATAAAAACATTTGAAAAAGGACGTTATTCGAAATTTAATCGGGCAGGGAGAAAAAGATAAGCCACTGCAGATTCTTAGTCACATTTAAATGATAATAATGATCAAAAAAATAGAAAAAAGTTTCAGCTGACATAATTGTCGAAAAAAATCATTCATTTCTGTGGAAATGAAACTGTTATGTTTAATAAACTTTTAATCTGTAATGTTCTTATAACAATAAAAAAGTTTTATTTATTATATAATTTTGAAGCTATCTTGTTTCACAGTATATATTTCAGTACGTAATTATAGTATGATTATATAGTAGTTCAATGAGCTTTACAAAGGAAAGGAAGTCGTTTCAATTTCATAAAAATTTGAAATATTTTCTAGTATTAACAGTTTTCTATTATTGCTATTATAAAAATCATACAATATAAAATACAACATTCTAACTTCACAGAATTAATTTAAATAGTAATACTTTTGTATCATTATAAGTAATTTCTTTAAATTCAAATTAAACATAAATTCTAAATATTTTAATCAGTGCGCTATTATCATTAGTTATCTTTTAAATGATTATGATAAACAATTATTGTATTATTTTCAAAGTATTTATTTTTGAAAACTACATGTCAAATTCATGAAGTGTAATTTCTTTTATAAGAAGAATCGCAAACGTTGCTGTAAACGCTTACCGCAATTAATATCTTCTAACACAACTTTAAAATAAAGACAGTCAGAAATTAAAAGTAAATTTAGATTTTTAAAAATTCCAACTGTCAATTCGAGGAAAATAAATTTTATGATTATTATTTTAAGATTATGTTATTGAATCATCTTTGTGTTTTACTTTTGTCTAGTATCAAATAAATAATTTTAATCTATAAAACTCTAAACATATCGGAATCCCAATTAGTAATAATAATTTCTTGACGCGTATTAGCTGACAATCCAAGAATTTCTTGAATAATTGAAAAAGGAGAGATAAAACGGTTAATAACAGACAATAACTCTTCATCGAAGGAAAATTCAAGGGAAAAAAAGAAAATATACACCGATTATATTACTACGGAAATTTACCAATAAATATTCGATTTATTATAACTCTTTCATTAACCTTTTATTATATTTCGATATTCCGTATTCAAATCATTTTTTTAGCTTTCTGAACTCACTGGGAGTTAATTGAAAAACGTTAGTTATTTATTAACTGTAAGCAATTTATTAACTAAATTAAGATAAATGAGTACCACATTCTTTATTCAACGAAACCAGAATTTCATTCGGTAATACTTCTGTAAATATTTATGGAAGTCCATTTCTGGTATAAATTTGAAATTTTTGAATTCATAATTTGTCAGCAAATATTAATTAAACTTATAATAAACATAAATTACATAGCAATTAGAAAACGCAGTTGATATTATTAAAAATAGTTATAGTTATAAAATCAAGGGTTTTTAACACAATAGCTGACAAAACATGCAAGTAAACGTATGCGAATGTGAGCTTTTAGATGGCTCATTATAATGTTAAAAAGAATAAGATTCATACAACCAGCTTTGTAATGCCACAGCCAACATCACAAAATAAATTATGCAAAATAATAATAATAATGAGAAATAGTAATAGTTTAATAATAATAGAAATAATAGTTTAATAGTAATAGAAATAATAATTAATTAATAAATTAATACAATTAACTCATTTAATTAGTTAATAGTAATAGAAATAATAAGTAGTTTAGATTAATCATACAAGACAAATAGTTCCTAACTTAAAAGTAGTCAACACTGTAATCTCTTCTGATAATCTAGTTATTTCTTTATTTTGTTTGAGAGTTTACACATCAAACAAATGACGTGCCATTGTAGAATAAGATATGACTGAAAAGGAAGGAGAAAATCTATAGTTTTTTGTTTGATGAGTTCTTCATGCTTTCACTTTTTAATTTTCCAACAGAATTCATCATTTTCTTTATATAGAATAACTTTCATTCCATCTCATTATGAAGTTAACATCATTCCTTCTCATTATGGAGCACATTAATAAGAAGAAAAGAAAACGAAGGATGACTTCTCTTTTCTACAGTAAAATGTCACTAGAAGCTGGCACATTTGAAAATCTATGATAGAAAACACACACTTCTACTTTTTTTTAATTACACAAGTCAAAGGTTTTATTTCTACCTAATTTGAAAGCAATAAAAAATAATAATTTCTTAAAAAATAAATTTTTAAGAGCTAGTTTACATTCAGAAAGAAAGAAAACTAAATGAAAAAGAAATTGCAAAATATTCATTTATTTCACCATATTACATATTGATACTTGACTGTAATAAGTAACAGCATCTAGTTCAACAGGAAAAAATATTCATACTGACATTTCTCAGTAAAAATTATCACATAGTTTTAATTAAACAACTGCCAAGCAGTAAATATTGCTTATATGTTTCACAGAACATTTCACTTTTCTCAACCATTCTCATGTTCTGGGTCTTTTACTTTAAAACATTCAGCTAAAATTTAAAAAAAGAATTGTCCCGTAGAAGTTTTAAAAAAGCAATAACTATATAAAATATTTTTGTATTGCTTAGAATGGAATGAATAATAAACAGATTGTATTTCGCAAATTTTGATTTAATGTCACTTTATAATTGTGAAAAGTGATAACAATACCTAACATTCCTTAAAACTTCAAAAAGGAATTAAGGAATGTTTAAAATGTTATGACATTGAGCAATAAGTATATTCTATGTTTGAAATTTTATTTAAATGTACTTTCCAGTACACAAAGTGTAACTCCAGCAGCTACAAGTGTCATTCCAACATAAGAAACTGAAAAAGAAAAGAAAATGTTTCAAAATAGAAAACCTCAACCTTGAAAGAAGTTAATAAATATTTGTACATGGTATAATATAACGAAAAAAGTCTAAATTATAAAAAGTCACAGGATAAATAGCTTTAAAATGCATTCATTTAAGCAGAATTCTCAAAAATATTCATCACAAAATTAGATTCCATAACACTCAAACTTAAAAAATATATCTAGCAGGGTGTATAGTGAGAAATTGCTGCAAAAAATTAATTACTTTTAAAGCTTAAAGCACTTTAGCCGAAAAACTTAAGCACCTTTGTACATGTATGAGTGTGTAAACCTGAGTATTCTTTAAGCATAGGATGTTTTTTATTTATAAAATTTCAGTTTTTATTGAAATTTTAAAAAATTGTTTTAATTATGTATTCTTTGAATTTCAGTGTTTATTTCTGTATTTGTACGTCTTTTAAGGTAAAACAAATTGACTTTTCGGTTTTGACAAAAGCATACACATGATAAAATAACCAATACCAAAAAATTAAGTCAATTTTTATATGAGATCTTTTTCGATATTTCGTAAAATTAACAAATCATCAGTTTATTTAGACAGATACAACGTTTCTGTGAATGTCTACAGTGATGTAGAATCATAGCAAGACCAAGAATTTTGTATTTGATTTTTAGATATGCAATAACAAATAAGAATATAAATGGCTCTGTTGGAATGTGGAATCGGCCAATTGTAAAATTTGCCTCAAAATTTGATAAACGCTTAAGCGATAAATTTAAATATCTAGTTTTATCCATCAAGCTATATTCGTTTTGTAGTTATCGTGTTAACTTATATTGAAACAACCACAACGACAGACTTCCTCTGAACGGATTGTGCTCACAACTTGATGGAAGATCATTAAGCGTTTAATATGTATTTGAACTCCCTGGAACTACTTCTCCCTTGATTCCTTCTAAGTTTTCTTTCTAAATACACCCGGTAAACAAGCCTATACGAACAGGCTTTCGAATCGTATTCAACTTGAGGAAAGAAACAAAATAAAGATTTTTGTCACATTTTTCGAGAAAATTAAGCAATTTTTAAGGGGCATTTTTTTTTCTTTCAAAACTGAGCACTTTGAAAATTCTTAAAGATGGATTTTATATTCAAGGGTGTTTTTTTACCCTTGACATTACACTCTAAGCTAATAAAACATTATCATTTATAATTATTCATTTCGACAAAAAAGTAATAATAAAAAAAAGATTTTAAAAATCATTTGAACTTATAAACTAAAGCAAAAAATTCGAAAACAATAGAAAAGGCTGAAGAATTTTTGATAATCTAAAAATAACTAAGAATTTGGATTAAACTTAAAAAAGAGAAACATCAAACTTCAAAGAATGCATCGACAATTTGTCAATGTTAAATTTATCGACACAAAAGTTTTAAATGAAAAAGTTTAAATGTACATAAGAACACTAGGTATAAGACAGAAGTTGAAATAACTGTGTTTTTAATCCAGAAAAAAAGATTACATTTATTTTTATAACAGTACTGTACTTACAGAGTCCGAAAGGCACAGCAAATATTTTTGGACGTGTCAATAGTTATACCATTAAAACCAAATTTACTTAAAAAATATATCAAATAATACTAATTATTACTTAATGAATTACTTATAATTTTGTAATGTTAAATAAATCATAGCAATGTGCAAAATGAAAAAAAATATTTTTACATTAACATGGGGAAAATATTCAAACAGTGAGCAATATTTAGAAATACAAATTATTTTTACAATGCATCTTCTAAAATTATATAAAGTAATAAGTTTCAAATGAACATCTCAATTTCAGCAAAAAGTTTGAATTTGAAACTTATTCACAATACCTGATTTCCCTTCTTTTTCTCCAAGCAAACGTCCCGAAATGCTCACAAATATAAACGTAAGTGAGTTAGTTAATGGGACAGCAAGTGATAAATCTGAAAAAGATATGTAACTGTAGAAATTAAAATCTACCATTGGTAATATCAAGACTTACACATACATTAAATATATATACAGAAATATATAGAAGGCAATATTTAACAATTTAAGGATAAAGGTTAGCTTCAGATTCAAAGAAAACAATGATACCCGAACATATCAACAACAGTGATCAGAATTATTAAAAATTAATAAATTGCACTCACTATCCTTATACACAAGGGTATATGCTGTAACTACATGCATTTGTGAATGTAATGAATCTTTATTTCATATGGAGTTGCTTAAATTTCTTGCTTTGACTTCTTTAATTGCTTTGATTATCTAAGCATGTTCCACCTGAGTCAAACATTATCAAATGCCACTCCAGGATGTTAAATCAACAAATCCTAATTTGAGATCTTCAACTAGATCCATAATGAATGTCTTATTTTATTCTTGCTTTTTTAATTAACAATATTGCACATATTAGATAAGGAAAAATAATGTCCTAACATTGATAAACTCTTTAGTTTTATATATATAAATATTTTTTTTAAAAAAATCATATAAAACATGTATCCTATAAGATTAACTCATGATCGGTTTTGAAGATGAAAATGAGATGCATGAATATCTAAGAAGGCTCCAAAATTTTTATGAGAAAAGAGTGACACTAGTGAATGCTGAAAGAAAAAACTCTCAAAGGAGAAAGAAAAATTTAACAAGAAAGAAAAAAAAAATTTCAACAATGAAGATAAACTAATTTGAAAAAACTAATCATCAACAAGGTTTTTAAAAAAAGTATGCAACTTCCATATTATAATAAATATTATATGAATACTGTATTCTATTTAAAAGATTATTGTATAATTACAGAAATAAATTGACTATACACGTTACTAATTACTAACCACTTTTATTGGGATTCAATAGCTACTGTTATCATGTAGCTTCATATATACACTTTATTCATAAATATTTTACTACTAATACATAGTAATTTGTCACAGCTTTTTTTATATTTGCTTACATTCTGAACACAAAATTTGAAAGTTATCAGTAATATTAATTTTTAGCAAAATGTTTTCCCTTATGGAATAATCATTCTTCAAATCTCGACTACATTTAGTTATTAATAGTGCATTATCTTACAGTAAGTACATATTTACATTTCTCACAGGAGGTTAAATTTTAATTTGAAGTTTACTTGATAAGAATATTTATAAATTGAGTTAAGACCTCATCCTCTAGAATGCTTAGAACCACAATATAAAGTTAAAAAAAAATATTGATTTTGATTGTAAAAATGTTAATAACAAATACAGTTATAAGCTTTACAATGTATAAATGTAAGTAAATTTTTGAGATGCATAGTGGAATTTAGATTCATAAAAATTATACAGAAATTTTTCAACAAAAAAATGCTTTGAAAATTATGCAACGTCTGACTACTTCGTTAAACATATCCGCTAAAATTTCAGATTTAAATGAGCATATTTTTATGGCAAAAGTAATTAATATCTTAAATGATTGAATAAATATCAAAAATTTCTGAATTAAATAATGTTTAGCATAGGTTTCCAAACAGATACATTAGGAGTTGAGTTATTTGCATGGTTTTTAAACTTAATTCATAAAGATACTAAAAATTATCACAAAATTGCTTTACCATTGTTTCTGGAAGAAATCTTGGATGCTTAAAATTAAACAAATACCAAAATTCTGTTTCAGCCCATTATTGTGGTGTCTACAATGTATGTTCTCTACTCCAGGCTAACCACAAGCGACAGTGAGTTGCGATAAATTGAACACATCTGACAGGCTTACGAGCATATAGATGAATCGGCCCTAAACGTCTGTACACGGTCTGCCTAGAAACTGTCGTACCAGTGGCTGAAGAGAGATGACGAAACAGGTCTGATGCTGAGCTCCGTCTGTTTCTTTTGGCAGTAACTGCCAAATACATGTACTGTAACGTCCGCTCAAATTACCCTAATCTTGGAATCATTGCCAAAGCCTGGAGATGACACTCTGGGCGATTCCAAGTTTCTCGGATACTTCCATCTGAGTACGCACATTCCACTCAGCCGGGAATTCTACGACTTAAAAAATCCATCCTTTGTGTCATAAATATGCAGTTATTGCGCTAAAAGGCTTATAAAACGCTTGCTAACAATTTCGCTTCTTTGTCTGCATTCCCTATACACCAATTTCTTACACTCTTGTCATTATGACATAACATCGATGCCATTTGGTGTTTCCTGCAATTTGCATATGATTTTTGTAGATGCATGTAGTCATTTTATAGGTGATATGCGTATTTTGATTTCCATGTGACTCTGAATTATCATTAATTTATGGACACGAGTGTACTTTATTATTACTAATGTAGATTATTTTATTACATACATAGCTTAAAATTTTCTCAGTAATTATTTTTGTGAATGTTTTTAAACATATATATTTTCCATAGAAATTTGAAATCGATACTTGTCCAGTTGCCTGCCATAATCATATTTTTAATTCTAAACATATTATAATTAAATAAATCTTTAAATTATAATAATTATAATTCACGGCAATAAATGTTTAAACGCTCTTGAATCAAAGTAACAACCTAATTCGCTCATTGGGTAAAGTAGCCCAGAAAAAAAAAAGAAAATTTATTTTTCTGTCATACAATATTCTAAGCATACTCAGTAGTAACTTTATTTTCAATGGCTTTAGAAGCTAATAAAATCAACAGTTCCTATCAAATAAAGAGTGTGTATCAGAATGAGTATATGTTAAATGGGGCAGCTTTAGTACAATGCAATAATTTTTTTCAAGTAAAACTGGAGTCATGTGAACACAATCAAAATGTCCCAAACTGTTAAATCACAACGAGCAATGATTCACAATAAAATAAAAAAAATCCCTATTTCATTGGGAAAACTGCAGTTTCCAATCTTGGAGTTATCAGAACTACATACATGAGAATCCTCTTAAAGTATACAGACATTAACCAAAACCTTTCATGGTTCTATCTTGTGAAAGAATATCTTTAGAACCACAATCTTACATTCATTTGAGAGCACAAAATATTAAAAAAAAAAAAGATGTTTGACATTTCTATTTCAAATACAAGTGTGCATTATAAATAGATATGTATGCAAACTGTGCATTATAAATAGATATGTATGCAAACTGTGCATTATAATTTTAAAACACATAATGCAGCATTCTTTCAAATCCATACATACAATATATTTATACACAGACACACATGCAAATTAAATTCTAAATATAATTAGCCTCATAAACTTAAAAAAAAATTTATTAAAGCCTGCATATTTTTCATTTTATTGCCATGTCCATTTACAGTTTATAGGAGTTTTATTTTTGTACATTAGTTAGAGAAATTTACAATATAAATAGCAGAAGCTTAAAATAATAAAAATATCAAAAACTTAAAATAATAAATTTAATAAAAATGCCAAAATTAGAATGTATTATATGGTTCTTGAAATGAGTATATGATTCTGAGAAAGCAAAATAAATAATTTATTTCAAAATATATGCAAATTAGAACAAAAAAATTAAAAAATGCTACATAAAAAAATTTCTAAATGCTAAAATTCTGAGCGTCTCTTACCAGCAGACCCTAAGGCTAGTGCATACAAAGCAGATCCACTTTGATTTATTAGAAAAGGGAAAATGTACTAAAAAGAGAAAAATGATATATGAGTTGCAGTCTAGATTACACATAAGAATAATAAACATTTTCTCGCATTTTTCAGGAATATCAATATCATGAAATAACTGTAACAAACTACATAAATATTACAAAACATTCAGTGTTGCATCATATGTAAATAACAAAAGAAAATATAATGCAAAAAGGTATGTTTGTAATATAAATTACACCTTGCAAGATTTAGTAATTTTCAAAAAGTAAAAGCATTTCATTTAATAAGAGTTTATAATTTTATATCAGGAATAAATAATATAATATATTTTGTGCAATAAACTACATAGTAAATTAAATGCAAGAATTCAATAATTTGTATTATTTTAGAAATCTGCTCCATTTTTCATGAGGTAGATTCAAAAATAAATGAGCATGACAGTTTGTAGAACCAAATTAGTTAAGAAGCTTTTAGAAAATCATTATTTTGAGCAATAACAAATTATATAAAAATTCAAAAGGTTCACAGAAAATAATTTTAATTTCAGAAAATATAAATGCTAAAATAAAAAAATATATAATAATAATAATAAATTAAACACAAAAAAGTTAAATACAAAATTCAATTTAATGTATCAAATTTAAATAGAAAAAGTTTATTTCTTTTTTAAACAGTCTTTTTAAAAAGGTTTAACATCTTTTTTAACTACCTCAAACGCAGTTCCTTTAATTTTAATGTTCTTTTTCCAAAAGATCCAGTTTCAAAGAAACACTAAAAACGGATGAATTGGATTACTTATACTTATATAAATATCTAAATGTTTTAATTTGCATTATTTTGCAAACTAGAATTGACCAATACTTTAAATTAGAGTTATTTTTAATATTGATATCAATAATTAATATCAGTTAAGACATTAAAAAAAGTTTGCAAACTTCATTGTAAAATTTTTATGACATTAATCTCCTTTAGTTTTATTAAAAAACAAATATAACCTCTCTAACTTCTATGAAGGATAAGATTCTTTTAAACTTCCATGTGTTTATAT
>JAOUZG010040121.1:3194263-3208169 GCA_026289955.1 Argiope argentata
TGAAATGCAGAGTGTTTTTAGAAAGCCCATCAAAAGTTGGAGAATAAGTATTGTTTATATATATATATACTTAGATTTTGATAGATATAATTTTCATCATTTAAGCTATCTTGCATTACTAGATGGGCCATTTCAAAAAAGAAAAATCAGAAAGAAAATTAATTAACAATACTTATTCTCCAAATTTTGATGGTCTTTCTAAAAACACTCTTCATTTCATGCACAGCATTTATGTTTACCCCCTCCCCCCTTTTAAAAGGCCTTTGTGTTTTGTTCTTTCTCTGATAGACTTCTGTAGTTTCTAACAATAATCAGATGAAAATATACTGTTTGAATGCTAATCATTCAATGAAAAATCTTTGAAAAATGATCTCAGTTAATGCAATAAAAAATACAAAGATTACCTTCCAGTTGGTTGCCAAGAATTGCAATTCAGCTAACCACTGAATAATAGGATTGCTATAATTAATATTCTCAATACCAGCACTTCCATGACGAATTAAGGGAGTAGAAAACCCCCACAAGGCAGCTACTATAACCAACCATATTACAGATCCTTAAAAAAAATTAATCAAAGGTAAAGGAATTTATAGATATTTATATAGAAATTGAAAAAGTAATACAATCAATCAAGAAAGTAAAGATATTACAATTTTTCTCAATACACAGGTTTTCTTTATAAAAACGAAACATTTATAATCATAAAGGTGTAAGCCTTTTAGTTTTTGTATTTAAAAAAAACAGTTTATACCCTAAAAAATAAATTGTATTGCCAATTTCTAAATTCTACTAAATTATGAGACTTTAAAATGCAATCCATTAAATTAAAATTTTTATTACTATGATAAGGTATAATTTTTTGAATCAGAAAATGTAGTAAAAATTAGAATATTACTAAAATTAGAAATTTGAGTTAAAAAACATAAATACAATAATTTATGCTGGACATTATAATAAGCCTTCCATAAAATTTCAAAAAAAACGGGAAAGAGTAATTTTATTAACTATTTCATATCATCAATTAATGGAGAAAATGTTTAATTTCACTTATATTTCTTTTCTTCCCAAAGTATGCAATAAAAAACTATATTGTAAGGTAAATAACACTGCTAAAGACTTAAATAAATCTTACCTAACATAATAAGTTGATAGTATCATCAATTGATCACACTGTAATATCTTCAAAACATTATGAATTAAGACTGAAATGTAAAAATAAATATTAATATAAATTGGATTAAAAATTAGAGAAACTGTGAAAAGCAATAATAAAATCTTGTATTAATAACAAATATGGAACAATGAATATAACTTTTGTATTAACTCGTAACTGGAGGCATATATTTCTTTAAGTAGTCAGAGACATAGAATCAAAATGACTCCATTTTTTTTTTTTTTTGTCTTTTGTAAACAGAGTGGGAATTTATTTTGGAAATGCAATATATTCTGGAAATCATGTAATTTTCAAGTTTACTAAAAATATAAATATTAAAGGATGGAAAGCTAATATAAAGAAAACCTACACAACCTTTAACTGGGTAGTTACTATCTTTAGATAGGATGCAGATAATAACTGTTAGAATTCAACAACAAAAAATGAAGAACACAATCATTTAAATACAACTGTGGCTTATGGTTATGGAATATTGTCCATGAACTGGGTGTTTACAAGAATGACATAGAATAGATGTTTTCCTCTTCATCTTTTTGGGGCAAATGGTACAATATTTTTTAGCAGGTAATTTTCCATTAATATTTGATGGTACGTTTTCCTCTCCTATACCAGTATTACCCATTTCTTTTTAAACAATAGCATGTTATTCTAGACTGAGGAAGCTGGCTGCAATGCAAAACAGGTAGAAATTGACTGGTACATAATATATTTTTTCAATCATAGTTTCTGAGACATGGAATTGACTCCATAAATGCAATAGCAATGAGAAGTTCCAGAAAGAAAAACTCAATTATTTGCCAACATACTATAAAAGAACAACTTGCAAATACTGAGGAAATTATTGTATTCAAGGAAGAAGAAAAAATGTGATAAATAGAGTTAATGAGCATCAGAGTCATTTTGTTCACATCTCCAGTTAAAGGTTAAATATTTTATGACTATTATTATATATATATATATATATATATATATATATAATATTTGGGAATAATTGAAAACAACAAGTACAGGCTACAAATTTAAAATTTAATACAGTTTGTCTACACATACATGTTGTAAAACATTAATTGCACAATCAAGTTCAGATATACAAAAGAGAGAGCACTAAATACAAATAAGTACAAATTTTGAAAAATATAATTATTACATATCAATCACACAACATAAAATGAAATCAGCAAGTCTAAGATTGAAATATAAATTTTTTCCATAAAAATTATATAATAAATGATTTAGCAAAATTCATCTAATAGGAAATTAAAAATCATAAGTAAAAGGCAAAAATATACCTATAAGGTAAAAAAGAAAAATTTAAATATTTCATCATGGGAAGGATGCCAAAGATTTCCTACATTCACATCAAAATCTTCATCCGCTCAAATAAAAATAAAATAACTTTCCTTCAAAAATGTAAGAAATCTCAAGAAAACATTAATTTTTTTTACCTCTAGAAATATATACATATACTTCAGCTTGTTCCAAATGGAAAAGAAAAAAAAATCCAACTAAAATACTATTCCAAAAATTTTGTTACTTTACCCTCTTAATTTAATTGAAATTTCATTTGATTTGAGATGAGAAAACTCAAAAATAAAATATCTGAAATCGGCTAATTATACTAAATGGGAAACACCACCACACACAAAAAAAAATCACAATCCTATTATTTAACATTTTTAACTTTGGTGAGAGCTTTAAAAGAAAATATTTTGAAATATGCTTGTAATCTATACAGATGGTTTTTTAAAAATCATATGAATCACAATTATAGTTTTTAATAATTTATATCTGCTTAAATGAGTAAATAAATGCAGCAGATAATTTTTACAAATTTAAATAAAAAAATAAATATAACAGTTTATTTTTAATCAAACACATAATTATCCGATTTATTTTCTTTAAAAATTCTGGAAGTGAATTTTATCTAATTATACAGAATGAACTTGATTCTTCTTCAGGGGGAAGGGAAACCTTTACTTGAAAATTGACAGCTTTGCTTCTTAATGATGGTCAAGTGATTTATTTTTTTATTTTTTGAACATGGAAGGAAAAACAAATCTGAGTGAAAAAAAAAGTTTTTCAGCTTGATTCCATAACATAATTATTAAAAAAATAAAAAGGTCATTATAAAACATTCTATTTCAAAATGTACAAATTAAATATTCCAAATTGTCATTCAGAAAAATAAAATCAGTTTTGAAAACAGAGTAAAATTAGATAATTTTTAAAAAAAAAAACAAAAAAAAAACATATAAGAACTGCAAATAAAATCACCTGCAAAAATTTGAATTAAAATTGCAAATATCAAATTCAGCATAACACTTAAAATGTTTGAAATAAGGATAGAAAAATGTTAATCAGTATAAAATATTTCATCTATTGAAGAAAATATGATGAAATAAAACAACACTTTATTCAAATTAACTATGCTTGAAAAATAAAAAGAAATTATTTAGTTTCTTTTAATTTGAAGTAAAATATAAAAATTTATTAAAAATTAATAATTTGATTACTTAAAATTCATTATTATATATTGGTTCATTTGAACCTTGCCTTAAAAGTTCTCTTTTTCAAAATTTGAATTAGATTAGAATGTATATTCTTTTCTTTTTTTTCATGGGGAAAAATAACAAGGGCAATTGTCTCCTATTGAATATTACAGATGTAGTTAATAGATTTTGAAGAGTCTTAGCAATGGCAAGTAGTCTTGAAAATGTGATTTATTTGTCAAAATTATGAACAAAGAGCTTTAAGAAATTTCTCCTTTTTGATTTGAAGTTCAGCTCAAAGTCTATCCCTCGAAAGGTGTACATTTCGCAAGAAAAATTATGTGATCATATCATTGACATTATTATAAATGAAGAACATGGGATTATAACGAAAAGTGAAGCAACTCATTGGTCCTAGAGTAAGGTAATATTATCATAATCCTTCTATCTATACAATCTAGATGTAGTATAAATGACAGTCTAGAGGTCACAACATCTTCTCTCCAATTCCAGGTTCAGGTTGATATAGTATCAATGCTTGGAATGTCTTCTAATGATATGAAATATTTACTGGACTGGTTCTCGCATGAAAGTTATTCTTGCACTTAACTTTGCTAATTTGAGAGCCTTAGAAGTCCAGTGTTAAATAATTTTTGGTGAATGACAGATGTTTTTTTAGAGTCATAAGATTCAAATAATTATCAGTAAGAATAGGGCAATGATTCTATGAGATAACAAGAACATTCAGTTTCTCAAAAATGTCTAAACTTTCATTTGTAGAAAATAAAATTGACTACTGCATATAAATAATAATAACAATAATTTTAAGATAAGAAAGCTATTAAAACATGCTAAAGCATTTTAAATATATTGGTAGCAATATTTAGTTGTATTGGAAATGGTTTGGAAAAAATTAATGAATGCAATTAAAAACAGATATTAACCTCAGCTGGTGAAAGAGTTTCGTTTTGAAATTCAAAATCTGATAGAAGTATTTTAAAAGAATTTTGAAGAGCTGATGTAGTTTCAGACAAATTGACAATCTGATTGAAGTTTATATTTAGATCTTTCAGAATGTTTGAAATAAGATTTTTTAAAAGTCTCTGTTATTTAAATGAATTTCCAGATTATCATAAGGGCTTCCCATATAAATAGAGCTTGGCAATCTTTAAATGTTTACTTAATAAATGATCTTAAAAAGGACAAAGGTTGGGGTTTACTTAGAGAGACCTGTAGCAGAGCCATGATTTTAGTGGTATTACAAGCATGAAAATATATTAATTACTAGCCGCCTTTGGCGACCAGTCGGTTCACCAGTATTAATGCTCGGTAAAATTTTCATATAATATTTTATGTAGCTGTGTCTCATAACAGGTTTTTCACCAAAATATTTTTAAACCAAACAAATTTTGATAGTCATATAATTCATTTATAGCATTATTTTCTTCAGATGTTCTGTTCATTGTACTACTCATCTTTCTCTTTCTATCCCGTGCAATGATTGTCCTGGAATTGAAATTTTACTTAAATGATGGGGGGAAAGGTCTAAAATTCTACGTTTTTATAGAATAATGAGATTCAGATTTTCATAAATGTAAGCACAGTAAACAAATAAAGACACAATTGGTTTTCAAGAGAGGCGAAAGTTTAATAACAACTTGGAAAATGCCGCGCACAGAGGAAATAATGGTGACACACACACACTTTTTTTTTCCCCTATCCTTTTTTTCTTCACTACTTTTCTTTCTACAAACCCTTTTTTCCTTTTTTATTCTTTTTTTTCCTTCCCTGCCCAGACTTTATTTTGAGCAGGCACAGATTAAATATCCATATAGACTAATAATAAAAGCAACCATTTTCTTTATTTTTTAAACATCCCGTTATCTATAAATGAAAACCAAATGACTTCGCGTATTTCTTTCTAAACACATCATAATTTATTACTTCCTGCTATCTTACTCAGTTGGTGTGGGGGAAGGAAATGAAGATTTTTGGCAGGAAAGTAAGAAAAGTGTCGTTTTAACTATTTTCCTAGCATTTTTTTCATTTTTTCTCTCCATAAGAACCATCTTCGTGTCTTAACGAAAATATTTTTTAAAAATTAGCCGAATCGGTCGAGCCGTTCTCTTATTTTGCGCTTAGCAACGCATTTCGAGATCCATTTTTATTAATATAGATAATCTGGAAATTAATATAATCTGAAAATGCATTAATTATGATGCAACTCTTGTAGAATATAAAGAACTTTATGGCATAACATCATGATTACATCTCTTATTCCTGGAGCTTGAATTTTTAAGGCCAGTACTCTAAACGTCGTACTCTGATTCTGAGACTTTTAAGCAAAACCAAGGTTTGATTCAATTTTAAGAATTATAAACTGAGAAATCTTATTGATTCATGCCCTTGTAAATGGGTTCTGGGGTAAGAGACAATCGGAATGTTGGGATTTGTTTACAAGACAGTTCAGTAATTGCAATTTTTTTTTTTCAAAGGTCATTTCGAGTTTCCAGAACATGCATCACTGATAAATGCTTTATACAGTTTTAGACTTGATGTATTCCGAGAAAAGATGAGCAGAGAAAACTAAAATAGTATCCACAAAGATGAGATAGTCAATACCTTGTTTTATACTTTTGTAAAAGTCATGCAAGAAATAATAAATAGGATGGATAAAAGTACACCATTCTGAGCTAAATCCTGGTGTAGAGTTTTGAGTTCATAGAGGGCTTGTCTTCACCCTACTTGGAATGCTTAATCTTAAAAGAATATGGATATTTATTTTGCCAAATTGTCTGTTATATTGCGATAAACATTTTAAAAAAGGTCATTTATGTAAAGTGAATCCAAAGTGCTCTTGATATCAAGATTATTACCCACAAAATATTTCTTTAGTTCATGTGCCTCTGTAATTTTAATATGTATTTTGTATACAATAGCTTGATCATCCTAGAAAAGTATAAACCATGAAGACTGTTGTGACATTATATTTGTTGCTTATCAAGCATCGATTAATATTTTTAGTAAGAGTGTATCAAAAAAGTTATAAAATACTGAAATCAGAGCTATTGAACCATGGAAAGGTCAAAGGAATCAAATAGATTTTGTAATAATTTTAAAACAGCTTCAAATTTATCAATGCTAAAGCTTTTAAACCGGTTGGCAAAAATGTCATCAGTACCTGGAATTGAATTCTTCACCTTGTGAATTCCATTCTGAAATTCCAAATTCATTATTAAGGAAAGAGTCTTAAGCAGAAAGATCCGATGATAAATTCCCAATTTTTAGCCTGTTTAAAAAAAATTTAAGTCAATAGATTACTTCAAAGAGCAAAAGAAAAAAATTATACTATATTACGAATGTGTTAGTTTGATGTTAAAACAACATGAAGCTTAAGTATTACGTTGAATTTGAAATTCTGAGATTTAGCCTCAACTGTTAAGAATTTAAAGAACAACTCTGTCCAGAGAAATGATTCTCGGGATGATTGTTGGAATGCTAATAAAAAGATCACTACCTTGATTTGGGATATATATATATATATATATATATATATATATATATATTCAATTAAAATGTCAAAACTTCAGTTTCAAACAAGGAAATATACTAAACATACAAAATGGAAAGGTAGAAAAAGAGGGGAATATGAAATAAAGGTCCTCCTTTTTCTTTCTGAATATTTCAGTAGATCCAATATGAAAAGGTCACAAGGAAGATCCCCCCCCCTCCTTTTGAAAAACAGTTGCACATCTTGCTCTTAAAAATAAAGATATAAATACCATGATGAATAAGAACAAAATACATGTGCTCAAAAAATTGTTATAAACAAATCAAAGCAAGCAAAATTGCTGTAGTATAAGACTTGGGCATTTTATACAAAAAAGAAACAACAAAGTTTATTTAAGAAAAACTTTCCCACAAAGAAAGAAAGTTTGCATAAAAAATTTTCAAACGGAAATTTTCACACAGAAAATGATATTGAAGTGGAAAAGAAAATCTTCTTCTTTTGCTATAGAGTTAACTTTGACCTGAATTCAATAAACACAGAGAATTGGGTCAGTGTTTGAAGACTATTTTTTTTCTTGTAACTGACAAAGTATTTGAGGTTCTGTATTGAAGTTACAGAATTCATATATGACAATTATAAAAATAGAACACTCTTCTGGCAACCCTAATTCTGTTTTGTTTACTACTTTTTACAATGGTTCATTTCTACATGATCTGTGACTATTTTATGAAAAATGTTAAACAAAAAATAATAAAAAATATATTGATAAATGATTTTAATTCTGTTCTTTATTATAATTAAAAGTTTTTTATTACTAATGAGACATTGCAATTTTAATTTTAATGTAAATACGAATAGAAAATATTTATTCTTTTGCAATTTTTAATTGTCAGTATTCACTTTAAAAAATCATCCGAATTCTGGCTTTACAAAATTGTCTGCATTCCTACTTTAAAAGTCAGCTGCAATGGAATTCTTTGCAATTCTTGTATTTCTTTTAGTGCTCTAATGGTTTGTTCCATTAACAATTTGTTCAGTCAATAATGATGCAAGAATGGATGTCAGGAAATGGGATGGAAGACAGTATTTCGAACCTGCACAATGGATGAAGGGAGAGTGGAATATATATTTTTTTACAAGTTAATGAAGTAAGGAATGGATGCTTGTTTGAAATTTTGTATGGAGAATGGTTTGATTGCTTCTAAGTGTGTTTTCTGAAAAAGTATGTCAAATCTTCACAGAAATATCCTGATTGTATTCTGCCAAGATAACTGATTAAATAAATCAAATGAATTAATTCTTTAAAATTCCTTACAAATACCGTTCCTATAATGTCCTTCATTATTTCTTTTCTATTGATTATGTACTGTTTCTGGTATCCACACAGTACTTATGTTCAATGCACCAGTAAAATTACTAGGTTCTCGCTCACACTGTAGCAAAGCCGTCGGAGTTTCTTTAAGTATCTTATCGTTTTTTTTTTTTTAAGTAAAAAAATTCCACCTGTTTTGTTCTACAGATGCGGAAGGCATCGCATGTTCTAATTTTTGCTTTGCACCCAACAGACCAACACAGCTGGTCTGAAGAAAGCAATACTTATCAGTAAAAAAATCATAATTATATTATAGAAAGTATTAATCATAACTATTGTGCAGAAGTTTTTATTTTGATTGCCATCTTTATTGGCAACTTGGCATCTTTGACGCAGCAAGAGACACATTAAACTTCACTTTTACCATGCTCTGGAATGAAGAAGAGGGCACTTAGCATAAATTATGCCTTTGAAATAGAATCTAAAGCAATTGCCACATTCAAATGCTTTGTTTATTGATGTGGTATATTAATGGTTGTGTAGTGAAAGCTTTATAAGCTAGATAATAACCCTCAAGTTGAAATGTTGCTTTTGCTCAATGATTATGTTACTCGGCTACAACCCCTCAGATTGCAAGTTCGAGCCTAATGCTATCCGCATCTACAGCAATAGTAACCTGGCGACCTTGAGTAAGCAACCTTCATATGCAGCTTTGTTCAGCTGTTGTGGTGCCCTGTCAGTTATATTGTTCTTCTAATCACTAACTCACTGGTGGGAGAACATATGGTGAAAGCTTTACAAACCAGATGGCAACACTCAAGCTGTAGCATCACTTTTTCTCAATGATTATGTTACTCGTGTAGAACCCCTCAGATTGCGAGTTCAAGACTAAAGCTATTAGCGCCTGCCCCAGTTAGGTTTTAATGCAGATAGACCATTTTTTTTTATCGCTGTCAAAACATAACGGAGAATATTGACGAAAATAAGCAAAGAATCACAGTAAGATTTTTGTTTGTTTGAGAAATTTTCTTAATCTAAACACTTTAATGACATTGGATTGGACAATTCTGCAACAACTTCTTCCAAATCTGAAAAATAAGAATGTCAAAAAAGAGAAAACTATTCAAGAAGTGTTCAGAACTAATAGAAGAAGATACTTTTGTATCTAATGCTTTTGCACTGATAAATAATAATAATAGCAATAAATGGTCTGAAGTAGAGAGGAAAAGCATTACATGATTTGTGCAATTCATGTTCACATATGCATCTCATTTAATAAAGCATTGTTCTTTATTTCCTTTTGAATTCTAGAAAGTATAATTTTAGGAATATTTGACTACGATACTTCATTTCTAAAGGAAAATTAATCTCATTAAATGCTTTCCCGCTTAAGTCTAAGGATTGCTTCATTAATGGATTTTTTTTGAAATAATTGACAGCTTCTACTGGCATTTTATGGCCGCCTTAAAATCCCGCCATTAAAATGGTATCACAGTCCTTCAGAATAAAGAAATATTGAGTCATTTCGGTAATTGCAATTAAAAAGTAGAAAAGGAAATGGAAAACTTACATCATTTGGGTGTAATACAACCGAAAACATCCCCTCTTCTTGAAGCAGCAGAGGGAATTAAAGTAACGAACAAAGAATGAAGCCCTAATTTAACATCTAAATATTTTGCCAACTTACACTTCATCGACGAACCAAACCGAACCCATCAGCAGACGGTATCACAAATTGTAAACAAATAAAATTTCTCATATCGGGTTGAGTGAAAAAATACCTGCGCATGACGCATAAACATAAGTATAACAAGTTAAATCAATTATTAAAAATTATTTTTCTTGGAAAACATTTGGTAGAATCTTAAGCAAATTTTTAGTTCCATTGTGATTATATATCGCCTATAATGAATTAAAATGCTCAAAATGTTCAATGTCAATATAATGCTTATTTTTTCTTTCAAATCTGGCATTGCATCTGTACTTTCGTTTTAAATCCTGCAGGTGTCGCGCCTTTCGATAAACATGGTGACTTCTGTCAAGAAAATAAAAGACAATGCATAAGAGATATCTGTAATGAGAGATGGAGGAGAGATACCGCGCTGATATAGATAATAATTAGTTTGCATATCGCATCTGAATTCGTCAGATCAATGTTTTTTATGTATAGCTTCCAGATATTTAGCTGCAGTAGCTCAAAAAATTTATGATGTGCGAAATTAAAATATTTTCATTCGTGTGTCTGCATAGTGACAGGTCATTGAATACATGAAGATGTGACGACAATATCGAAAAAAAGAGATGCATTAAATTTATTATGTCTTTATCTATAAGTGGAATTGAAAAGTCTAAGTTACTAGGCCATCGTCGCCAAAGAAGTAACAGTGATCCGCAAGCTACAGCATTATTGCTTGCTCAAATTCGCCGGGATGAAGGTAATTTTTATTTTATTTTAGTTCTTTCCATTTTTAAGTCTTTTTTAATATATTATTGGTAAATTTGCACTTGGTATATTAGCATTAATATGCATATAGGGTGTGTAACGAATAGCTTTGCGATATTTAGATTCAAAAATAATACTTGAATCATTATTTGAGATTCAAATATTAATTCTGGTTTTTTACCTTTAAAACTACTTTAAAAGGTATTTTTCTTTTATTTTACTTTTAAATGCAATTGCACATTAATTAAATGCATGCAAATTGTTGCACCTAAATTGCAGAATATTTTTATGGAAATTGACTTTCTTGTTCTTATATATTTATTATTATTATTAAATTATTTGTATGTGTACCTGCAATAAATATTATTACAGAAATTTTGCGATTTCAAAGTTTTAATCAGATTGTAAATATTTTGAAAATCTTTTTTTAAGGTTGATGCAATAGAGAATTTATTTGATTTTCTCTTAAATAATTACATGATTGCATTAGATTACTTAGGAAAAAAAATCATTTTGTTTACTTCCAACATGATTTCTTAGTTATTTATGTTTGATTTTTAAAACCCATATTACTAGAGAATAGTTATAAATATTCTATAATTGGAATATTTTAAATATTATTTTGTTTATTGTATCTTTGTTATATGGTAAGAGTAGTCTTTTTGGTATGCATAAAATATATCGAATCAAATGCAATCTCTCACTGATAAAGGTTGACTGTATTTGTTTACAGAAATTTCTCTATAAATGTTTTTACAAATAAATTTATAATGTTATGCCTTGCTATTATTTTTAGTGCATAAAATTACCTTTTCATGAAACTTTTTTGGAGATAAAATCTCTATTAATTATCTCTATAACATTTTATCAGAAATATTAACTATGAGATTTGGAAGAAAAATATATATGTTTCTGCTGAATATTTTTATTTAGAGTATAATATGTATATATAGGTATGTACATCTTCTTTGAGGCATTATAATTAAATTATTCATTGCTTAAAAATGTCAGTAAGATTTAGCTTATATAACATTACTAAGTTTTAAAATAGCCTTTCTGAGGGGCTGAAAGTGCAATAATATTATAATTTCTGTGCCTAATTTAATTAGTAATCAAAATAATGATTAATGTTTTTTTAAAGAAATTATTTATTTATTTTTTACTTACGAGCAATGTGAGTGGGATGTAGATTCAATCCAAAAATTTAGCTAAATTAAAGTATAATTTATTCCTTCAGTTCATTTACAGTATATATTTTTATCAAATTTGTGAAAGGTATAAGTTGCTGTCAAAAGATTGAGTTCTCTTTTGAGAATGTGCTGAATTATTCTGTTATGCAATGAAAGAAAGACTGAAAAAACATATTTCTTAAAAACTAAATTAATTTGGAGAATCCATTTTAATTATTGACGTATATTTATCGATTAGGAAGATAAATTGTTTTCAACGCTCCCCTTTTTTATTTCATGTTTTTTTTTGTTACATTGCTACAACATTTAAACGAGTTAGACAGGGACATATCCTAAATTATTTTTTTACTTGTTATTTTGCGAGTTTTCCAAACTTTTTTTATCTGTAATTAATTTTGTGAATGTTATCTGAATGACTATCCAGTGTTCTAAATTTGATTACAGAATTTTTTGAAAGAAACTTTTTTTTTGTATGTGTTTGAGTATGTGTGACTATTTAATATTGGACCACTGCACAATTTTAAGATCCTAAATGTATTCTACCCTTTTTCATCTTACAGATTTCCTATTATTGTAATTAAAAATTGTAAAAGTTTTAACATTTCATTAAAATTTCCGAAAGATCTATTTTGAACTTCAATTTATATATGCTTATCCAGTGCTTCATATTCTTATTTACCATCTTGTTTTATAATTGCTGGAAAAATTTTCCTTAAAAAAATCAACTAGTAAATTATTTATTTTATTGTAAATGAATAATAATCTTTAATAAAGCAACTTTAAATTAAATCAAAGGTAATATAAGTATTTGATATTTACTTCGTATCTTTGGTTGTTGAATTGTTCTATTTTATCCAATCTAAAACTACTGTTGAATGGGAACTATAAGTAAACAAACAAAGTTACATAGGCATTGATTAAAAATAAGAATAATGATGCAGCAGTTTGCATCCATTATCAGAAATTAAATTATGGAAACCAGGGAAAATATTTACAACAGCAAATCTTAAAATTCAATTTTTGAAAAAGTCGAATTATGATATTTTGTGTATGAAATCCTTTATTTTTATATGCTTTTTATCAAAGAACAAGCTCTTATGCCATAAATATGCAAAAAATATTTTGATATAAAAATTGTATTTATGGAAGAAAAAACTTGAAATTTATCAGTGACTAATTATTTACATATAAAAGTTTTAAAACACAATAATTAAGATGTATGTCTCAAGAAGAACAATTATTAGAAATCTAGCTGTAATACATTGCACATTATTTGGATTTTATATCAGATTGATCATAATTTGATTTCCTCTCAATTGTACTATCCATTCTAAAAATTATTTGCATATCACTCAAATTCGGGTTTCATTTTAACTTCTCTTTATTCTGCTTTTATCTTCCAATTATCTCTTCTGCTTGCTATGGCTCATACAAAGATATCTTAATAATAGATTTAAAAAAATTGAATACTTTTTGATAGACCAGGAAAAATAAATACCCATATACAACTAAAAAGTTTATAGATATCTAAAAAAATGGAAATGCATGTAATAAAAAAATTTAATGCTCAGAGATTCAAAAATTGACCCTAAGGTTCTCTTGAGGCTGGTTGACTTGTTTCAATGTGTTAACAAGCCCTTATTGTTATAATTTACATTCCTCTTGCTATCATTTTATTTGTCTATTTTTTATTTTTAATCAACTTTTAATATTTTGCACACTATTCATCATTGTAGCAAAGCTGAAGGTTTATTATTACTTTGAATATTTCATTCCAGCATTTATTT
>JAOUZG010040121.1:3208269-3292373 GCA_026289955.1 Argiope argentata
TCTTTTATTAATGTATACTGAAATTTTTAGACAGATTTTTATTAAGTGGTGATCTCGGATATTATCTAAAAAAAAATATTCTGTAGTACACAGAAAATTTTAATGCTAGAAAAACTCTTCCTTATGTCCTTTTATTTTTCACAAACATATTTAATGTCGGGGGATTAGATTTTTTAAAAGTTGATTTACATTTATTTCAGATTAAAATCTAGTTTTATTTAAGATGACAGAAAATTAGAGAGATATGTGACATACTAAACAGAATGATTTACAGCTTCTAAAATGGTACTAGTTACATCTGATCAAAATTTGATATTTAAGAATACTTAACTTTGAAAATGAAGGTACATAAACCATTCAGTTGAAATTATTAGCAGCAATAGCTCCAATGAACTAACTAGTTGCCAAAATCATTGTAGATAAAATAAGTTTTTATTAGTATTTTCTTATATTTATATATTCAGCATGAGAGAACAAAATATCAGAGAAGAAAATGGGGTCATTGTGTCATTAAAAAAGTTATGTAAATAGTACCAATTATCACTACTTCTAAGAGTTTGTTTACATATTTTGTAACGTTCAAACTGATAAAGAATGAGAGCATGTTTTGAAATAAAAGCGTCCTAAAATCATTCTAACTTTGATGTATGAAACATTTTTAGAACTAGGTCATCCATTCTGTTTTGATTCTTACTTTCATTTTGATTTTAATTCCTTTTTATTTACATGAATTTTGAAAGAATCATTGCATTTTATAATTGTAATGCTAGCAAACAGAAATTTTAATTGCTGTAGGTAAAAAAGTAAACTGCATTAGAAATAGATAATTTTAGTGTCATAAATTTAGTTAAATATTTGTTTTAAGATACTGCAAAATAATTTATTTTAATTCAAAATTATAATTTTTTTTATTTGTCATGATGCAACTTTAAAACTGAACTGAATTTTAACTATTCTGTTACAACCTTTTTGCTCATGAAAACTCCAGTCAGTCAGACATGAGGATAAGTACAAGTCTTCTCCTTTGATTTTGACTGGAATTATGGTGGTTTTTCTGGAAGTTTTACTGTAATGTTGGTACTAGACTGTACTGTAGTAATCTTAAAAAATTATTCTGAGACTAAGGTGGTAAAATTTTGTTAATTTCTTAAACAAGTACATGTTTCACTTGTGCTTTTTGAAATTCTTTTGCATTGTTTTTCTTTTAATTTTAGAAAAATGATTTAATATAATTTATAAAGTTAGCAGCTTTGATATGATACTTTAATAGAGTATTTCTTAGCTTTAAAATATTGTTTTATTGAATGAGAATTTTTTAAAAAAAATTAATTTTAAACTTATTATAATTTTGCTTTTTGCTTAAATATCAATTATAAACTAAAAATATGCTGGGAATTGCATGGATAATTAATTGCAACTAATAAGTGTTCAATCTTCCCTTTGACAATTCCTCTATTAATTTTGTATTATTAACTATAAGGCAGTGAGAAAAAGCTCTTAAAAAAAAGGTTTAGAAATCCAAGATTCCATCAATGTATGAGTCTTGAAATATGCATTATGTTATAAAGATGCTTGGGGGGGATACAAAAACCTAGTTTAATTTGTAAAACTATATTCCTTGTCCCAAAAATTTTTACTTTGAAGGCTTTTTTAATGAAAAGAGTACACTCTTTTTAATGTAGCTACAACATCTGATCTCTAAAGCAAATAAATTTCAGAGAGAATTTTTTTTAAAAATCATGTAATTTTTAAAATACTGTACAAAATTACAATGATTTTTAATTATTATTATTGGTGTATTTTTTGATAATATTAAAAGATTTCTAAGTTTACAAGATTAACTATAAGTTATTTATTTGATGATTTTAGATAAATAAAAACTTGTATTAATTGTGAAAATGATTGTGATGGATTAGATGATTTAATAATAGCAGTTGTTACCACCGATTTTCAAACTTTTACCCTGCCATTCAACTTTTAGTTTTGTCTCTGTGCTCTCCTAAAATTTCATGATCAGATTGTATGCTAGTATATTTTAGTAGATGAAAATAAAATCCTTATTTATATAAATTTAGAATAACATTTAAAAAGAATTTTATTAAGTTAGTTGGCATGGAGAAGAAAAAACTTCTAGGCCTCAACATGCTTAACCAAAGATGTATTTACAAAGTGTAGTGTTTGGAAATAACCTAAAGTCTTTTTCGTTTGTTTGTTTCCTTTGGATACAACAATTCTAGTAATTTTCAGGTGAAATTTTTTTTAAAAAAATTGATACACTTTAAACTTGAAAAGTTTTGTTTGATTGAGGTATTACTATGCCTCTTATTATATAAAAAAAAGAATGACTTATCTTACATTGTAAATAGACTCTCAAATGAAAAGATAATGCCTTAAAGCTAAATGCAGGGGGAAATACTTAACCTACGAAAATTTATAATTTCTGCCTCCTTTTTTATATAGTATGCTAATTATTGGAAATAAAATAAAATGACAATGAGCATTTTATATTTTTAAAGAACCTCATTGTTTTCTATTTTATATTTATTTTATTAAAACATTTTTATTCTAGCTACATCAGCCTTGGTTAAGCATGAAGATATGACAATCCAACTTAAAGAAGTGCCCCCTGCTTCATTTGCTTTTGAGCACTCTGGTAGCTTTTCCTTCTGTGATAACAGCATTCCTGAAAATTGTATGTTATTTTCCAGCACCACATTCCATACCATGACTCGGTTAATTACAGCCTTAAGTTTGTAATAGGGGCTGGGTGGAAATGTAATTGCACAGTTTTCTTGAGATGTAACAATGTGATTTGAATAACATTATATTATGCTCGCATAGCTTCAATTCAATTCAAAATATGCTATTGATTCTCTTAGTCAAACTAAACAGTAACATAAAAGATTAGCTATCCTCAAATTTGAATCGTATTGATATCTCTATTGTGGCCTTTATTTAACCTTTTTACAGATTAAGATCTTTTAACTTTATAGTAGAATGCTTTCATATGTCTTATTCTATGAAAAATTTTAAATGCTACTGTAGAAAAAAAAATTACCCCTATAATCCCCAATTTTAATTTAATGTTAATGGCTAAATTCTGAATAATACATTTTAGCTATATGCTTTTAATTTATAATTATTCACATGACCTTTGTAATCTTGTTTTATTTTCTCCCAGCAAGAAAAAAATGAGTTATGTTAAATATTTGTAAAAAACCGTGTTAATTTGTTAGTTAAAAGTTAGTGATTTATTTTTTCTTACCATTCAAAGTAGTATCAATTCTTGTCACAAAGCTTTTAATAAATGAATTTATATGAATAGTTAATTTACAGACAACATGCTTAAATTTTAAATCTAGTGTATATTGTTTTTATCATGTGATTAATAATTTCCAAAATATTTCATATCCCATTTTTTTGTGGGAAAACATAAAAATGCAAATTCAAATTTTAACTTAATTTATACCACTTTAATAATTTTTGACAGCTTCATTTAGAAAATATCTCTTCACTTAAATATTAATTAAAAACTGGGTGGTTTTGAAGAAATGTATTGAAACAATATTCTCTACTTGAGAATTTATATGAATGCACTTATTTTTATAAACTTTTCTGCTGTGGATAATTTACGAAAATATTCCTTCCATAATACACAATATGTAACTATAGAAGCTCATCATATTTTGAAACAATATTTCATGTTTCAAAAACAACTTATACGTATTGTGTTGCTGTGTGTCAAAAAAATTATTTTAGAAGTATATACTTGATTAATGATGGAAATTAATCTTCGAGTTTCTGTTCCTGGTAATTCCATTGCAAGGAAATTTGTGCAAACAGTAAGTAGAAATGGATGATAATCTTATAAATGGAAATATCCTATTCCTTCCATCTCTCATTTTATACATTACAGAATTATTACAAGTATTTGGTCATTCGTGATTTTGAAATTACCTTTTAATGATATATTTTGTATATGTTACTATTATGGAATTTTATGTACTATTATGCAATTTTATATATGATTATGTAATCGATTTGAACAAAAACACTATTTGTGTTGAAGCTTGCTTTATGTTAGAGTGTCTTAAAAGATTCCTTCTCATTGCGCTATGAATGGCCTTATTTGGCTCTGCTTGTGCAAACCTGCAGGCTTACTGTGTGTCCATCACGAGAACACTTCCAGACAAGTGTCTACATTTACCACAGTCTCTAAAGAAACAGGTTACTGTAGGAAAAGCTCATTTCGCATAGATAGAAATTTATTCAAGTTACTTACATTGGTACGTTTAACGCCAAATTGGTGATATTTGCTATTATTGTATTTAATTTTTAAAAACAAATTCAAAAAATATTTTTCTATTATGAAAATCGCTGGAATACTTGAAATATTGAAAATATCTGATATCTCTGCCATATGTAAACAGAGACAATGCAAACTCAAATAGAAAAATTGAATAATTATTTATATTTCCAACGATTGCTCAAAGAGAAAAAAAATTAAGAAATATAAAATAGAATATTGTATGACAAAAAAAAAGAGTCTTTGTTTCATTTTTAAAAAAAAAATATGTAAATATTTAATAAAAAATTTTCCGTATTCAGGTCAGAGTGATTCGTATCAGAGATCTTTTTAAGTAAGTTTCGTTTGTGCTGCATTCTCTTTTTAGACTTTCACTGGCAACCTTAAACACGGGTAGTGAAAGGCGACATTTACGTTAGGTTATGCTTCCTTGTTTCAAAAAAAGATGACAATGTAAAAAATTCTGTCAACGCGATTTGTACGGCGTTCGGGGACAATAAGCTTTCAATTGTTGTGGTCCGAGTAATTTTCTACGAGCTCCTTCCTCAAAGAAAAAAAAAATGCTACAAAATACTGTCATCAACTGGATCAATTGAAATCTGCTATAGGAGGGGAGGGGGCAGAATTAATGAACCGACGAGGCATTGTTTTTCATCCTGACAACGCGAGACCACATATTGCATTAGTTGTAAGAGAGAAGCTCTTACACTGTGAGTGGGGTATTTTACCCCGCATCCTGCATACTCTCCAGATCTCGCGTCATCTGATTATTACTCCTTTCTTAAAAATTTCTCCTTTTCTCCTTTTTACTCCTTTCTTAAAAATTTCTCTTCGCTATAAGCGCTTTAAATCCATCTGTGAAAAAAACGAAAGAAAACCACGTCGAGGATTATTTCTCCTCCAAAGAGCAATAAGTTTGGAAATAATTTTTTCCTTGAGAGATGATACAAAGATATATTACAAAATAAATAACATCTTAAACAATAAATATTGTGTACTTATTTCATATTAGAAATAAGTAAAAAAAACTTATGGGACACCCAAAAATTTTTGTATGTAAATTTCAAAAAAAGAAGCATTCATCCGCCCTTTGAAAGCACAATGAAATCTCACTTAAAGAGCACCTGTAATAACAAGTGATTCGCATAACAAGCAAAACAAAATATTTTTTTAATTATTCCTTGACTGATTTAATGCCTAAAATATGACTTAGTAGGCGATATTTCGAAACAAATTAATGAAGAAAAAAAAAGGACTTGAAGTTATTTTCAGAATTTCGCCTCTAATCTATCTCAGTTCGATGGTAGTTATTTCTGATATCTGTCTGTATTCAACACCTATATGTTGAAGGATTTTTTCCCCCAAATAAAAAAGGAAATCTGAAATATATGGTTCCTTGAATCATTAAAAAAAGTATGAGACATCTTTGATAAACGTTATGGTTTTGCACAGTGATAAAGTATTCAATAACATGATATCACAAATAGAAGCTTATCTATATGCTGTGTTCCGTATCAGATCAAGAAGTTATTTGGGAGATTTCGGGAAAAAGAAAAAAAACTGCCTCAGTATAGCATTAATTTTTTAGTGAAATGACGATTTTGAAAGCATGTAAAACGGCTGTGTCGTATGTTAAGAAGTATCATCCTAATGTGACAGAAGTTAGATCCTTCAGATTTATTTAATGATAATGTTACATTTGATTTTCTCCATATTTTGAAGCGTAAGCAAAAGTCTTAAGATAATTTTCTTGTAAAAAAAGCATTTAGAGAACCATCACCCTAATAAATCCGTTGCTATTTTGGCTTCAAATTTTTTTTAATAATTGTGCGCCAATTTTATCTCATATTCATAATTCATTTTCGCCAAATTTTGAAGCATAAGCAAAAACAAATGTTTAGGGGCAACTCTTTTTTTAAAGGAAAATAATAAATTCTATAATCATAACGTGAGGTGTCTTTTTTTTTTCTCCCCTTTCTTTTGGATTGGAGCACAATGTCTTATCTAACATAGTTTTTCATGGGGGAAAATTGTTCTGCTTAACCTTGCGAGTAAAATTCAGGAACAAACTATATTCGCTAAGCGAAGTTCTACTCTGATACTTCTCAAAATTATTGGTTTAAATTTTCAGAGTATTGTACATAATGACACTTTTTATATTAATATCATTACAAATATATAAAGATAGAATATAAAGAAAAATCCATCAATATATAAAGAAAAGTACAGCTATAACGAAAAACTCATTAATGTAAAATTATGTTAACAAATCGCTATATTATATTTTCAATGTTTATGACCGAATTCAAATGAAGGGCTTCACTAAATGAATGTAGACTATATTTATAGAAAAAGGAGAGTATTTGTTTTTATTTAAGGTCTTAAAGTTTTGATACAATTTTTATTTAAGTCTTCGTTTAAATAAAGAAATAATGGGCGTGCTATAATTGTGTGAGCAATTAGAATAATCCTTGACGAAAATAATAATTTTATCATGCCTAGTCAAATATTTTTTATATTTAAGACAAATCAGTTAAAAATCAAATATTCGTTATTCTTACGAGTTCAACATCTACTCTTTTAAAAAAGAATACTATCATTATATCAGATCAAAGACAATTCGTTACATAATTTATGAAAAAAGATTGCTTTCTAAAGTAAACTACACTCTATCCCGAAAGTTTAAAGATTATAGTAAAATATTTGTTATAGCAAAACGGAAAGACTGCAGGCACTAATTACAAATATGTTTATTCAAACTATATGCGATTTGCTCTCATTGAAATATTTTGGAAAAAAAAACCTTTTCATTTCAGTTATACAACAAAATTGAAACATTAGTGTTCTAAAGGTTTATAGCATGTATGACATTTCAGCAATAGGTGCTCAGAACAATATTCTTAATAGTCCAGAGTATTTTCATTTTCATTATTTACATTGTATTCACGTTTATCAGTCGACATAATTAAGACTTTTTTACTTCTAATTCTTAGATGTACCACACACTTTAAATATTTCTCTTCATAACATTTACTGACTAAAATTACCATCCATTCTCATATAGCTTTCGAGACATAATACCCAACACATTCTCCTCTGTATTTAGATCAAGACTTATCAATGACCACTCAACAACAGTAACATTTTTTGGAGTTAAAATAATTTTTCATCACATTGAAGGTATAGGTGAGAGCATTATCATGTTGATATACCCGATTTTATTCCCGTATATTTTCTGCAGATGGCATAAAATGATTTTTTTCGTATGTCTCTATAATTAGAAGAATTCTGACGGCAACTAAAATGGCCAAACCCACTTGGTCATTAAAACCAAACACCTCCCATACCATCCCAGATACACCACCTCTTATCTACTGAAAAAGCTTTGTGCTGTTTTCTTAAATTAGGCCTATCTTATTATATTTCCATCAAGTTAATCAAGGCTCCATTTTCCCCCCTATAGCCGAAAAGGGCAGCTATCTATTTATCAGCATATAACAAATGATTACATGACAGTTGTTATCTCTTATTAGTGTAAAACTTTGAGAGTGGTAATCTGAGAGTCATTGTTGCTTGGATCGTATAACCAGATTCTATAATCCATCTATGAACAGTGTTTTTGGATAATTGCAACCGAGAAGCTGTAGTAGATTCGTGAACCGACATTTTCTTAACATTCTTTGTAACTGTCTTTCGGGGCCGGAGGATTTCAAGTCAGAGACCTTCCGAGGGATCCAGTTTTACTAAAGAGGTTCTGTTATACTAAAGATCCATTATTTATTCGAACCTTGGGCACGTTAAATCTGATGTCCTTGGCCAAATGTCCACCATCTGGTGTGGTGTAAAAGTTTGAAGAGAAAATGTCGCTGCCAATGTCTTCCTCGCATTTGACTAGGATTCAAAATTACGAGGTATATCCTCAAAATAGCCCTTGTGTTGCTTCCAAACGGGGCATTATTATGACTGAACTAACCAAATCTGTATCCGAATGTCCATCGCACTTGGTCTTTCCGAACGAAGTTTTACCTCATATGGCAACTAACGAGTTAATACGCGATTAATAATTTAATTCTTTTACGAGTTAATCATGATTTAGAATGATTTAAAAGTTTCGATATTTCCTTAACAGTCTCAAATTCAGAATTTTACACACTCCTTTAGAAAGCTGCGAGGCTTTAAGCATCTTGAAGTTCAGAACAAACGACTGCTTTCTTTTTATTATGTCGTTTTTATTAAGTTTCTAATCAATGTTCTGACTATCGGAACCATATTTGAATAAAATTGTATTTTACAAACTTTAGAGACATTTTATTTCTATTTATTCTACAATTTAAAAATTGGCATTAAATATAGGGATAAAATCCCCCCTTAATATATCGACAGTGCATATCCATACATTTAGTTGTATCGAAATGCATCATGTATTACAAAATTGATAGGCCAGAATACGAGATTCTATAAACATATGAGACAAGAATGTATTGACAGATTACGTTACAGATGCATGCTAAAAATAATTAACGTTTAAATTAAAATTGTTTCCTTTTTAAATAAATTTTGATATGAAATCGAATTATTCCTTAACCTATTAATATTATATGACAAAATATATCAACGCGTAACGGTTTGAATAAAGTTAATGACCCTGTTAACCAATTAACATTAACTATTTGTGGAATTCTGTTTTCCATTCTTATGTATATTATCTTGCAACCATGTTTGGGAAAATAGAAATTAGTGCTTCTGGTAATCTTTTGTGCTTATTCAAGAAGATTGATTGAGGGGATTTTATTCCGTTTTTAAAACTGTATTGGAATATATTCTTATTAATTTTGAGGCTCAGTATCTTTTTTTATTTATTGTTACTGTAACATGTCCTTGTCGTTTGATTTTAGTTATAATAATTGTTAAACCATAATATTACATTTGTTAACATAAAAAATAGACATTTATTTTAAATTTAATATGATATTATTAATGTTAACTGTATTAATGCTTTGCTGTATTACTGAAATAAACTTAGAATTTAACTTTAAGATTTTTATTTGCAATGTGGGTATGAAAAATGTTAATAAATCTACCCGTTCTCTATAATAATGAAATAGTTTAGTTCATGATGAACAAATAGAATTATGAAAGTATATATGTAAAAGTTCTATCATGAAAAAGTAATTTATTACAGTTCAGAATGAGTTTACGGCCTACCTGGTTCATTTGGAATTTTGCTGAGGAATCCTTCTATGTAAGAATTCCAGTTTCAGGTGCTTTAAAAAAATAGAGGATCATCTTTACTCGAGAGCTGCAGGCCACCACTAAGATTATTTTTTAAAAACCTTCCCATAGAGAAATGAAACAGTTTACCGCGGAATAACACTGGGTAAGCTCTTAACCTTCAAAACACTTATCGGCAAAATCAAAAATAATTACAAAGGAGCTGAAGCTTAACTTTATCCTAAACTTCTCATTTACAAGACTGTTCCATCTAGGTGACCATCGCTAGGACTCGCTTATCATTAGAAAGACAATGTGACGGTTAGGGCAATAAGCAACATGCCGTGGTTTGTCAGGAATAAAAACATAGAAAAATATCTTAATGTGGCAACCTTGCGTGACTACCACGGCATGGTAGTCACGCAAGAAACTCTTAGCATGTGCCTTTGAAAAAATCGACAAAAGCGATAACATCGAAATGAAAGAGATTGAAGATTTTGACCCTTCACCCCCCCCAAAAAAAAAATTGCTTAGCGACCTCGTTATCTTTTACATGTTTTGGACATCACCATTGATTCTGGACTGAACTTGCTGAAATTCATTCATCTAAAATCTCCTCTTACTTTTCCCCCTGATTTATTAGCAATATGTTACCTAATAAGTTAACCCTTCATTTATATTGCACGATTACTTATTAAGTAATCTCATTGCCATTCTATTTTTCTATTCACCTGTGTGCTCAAAGGTTAAAAACCTTGAATTCAAATACTCCGTGCCACTCCCTTCAAATCGTGAGCTGCTGGTTTAATTCTACTCGTGTGTTGTCCATTCTAGCAACCAGGGGTGTCGTCTAAAAGTTGGAGAGTACTCTCTCACAAAGAATCACCACAGTAATATTTGACCAATCTAAAATCAAATGTTCCATGAAAAGATAAAACACTGTTAAAAAAAATCTGCAATATTTTTGAAATATTCTTTCAAGATTTCGAATTTTAAAACTGAAGTGTGATTAAAAGACATTTATTTTTAAGGATATTTTTATTTTCAAGGGCTATCTTTTTTAGTTTTATAACATAAATCTTTCTAAATTTTCTTTTAAGGTACCGTCTCATACCTTTTGTAATAAAAGAAAGATTGAAAAAATATTACTAGATATTATATATTATGCATTTACTTTATGCATATTAAAGGGATTATTTGGAACTAATATGTTTTAAAATATTTAAAGTGAATCCTTTTATTTAACTAAATGGTTTTCGAGAGTGTTTTTTATATAAAAATACTTGTACAGATAGTTTATGGTATCATTTTCCACTCATTCTTTATTCTTTAGTTGTTCGTGATATGTTATGTAGGGGGTTAGAAAGGATAATTTGGAAGTTAATCAGACTACAATATACACCCTGAAGCCTTAATGAGCTGGGCAGTTTGTGCCTCCTTTAAAAAAACTCTAGCGAATGGCGAACGACCGTTTTCCACTTTTCAAATGGTTGCTTTCTAGTATGTGTTTACTATGGTTGTAATCGTGTTAAAAAAAAGTAAAACCCAAACATTGAAAAGTGTCATTATTCGTTCCCTGCTTCAATAATATGCTAGGTTGTTGATTTCTTGAGTCTGTTGAATATGATGATTAATAATAAGATTTAATTTTCATTTTTAGATTTTCTCCCGAGAAAGATTATAGGGTTCTCGGTTATTGCTGACAATTTTCATCATGTAGTAGTTTAGAATATGTTTCTATAGTTACAAAAACCTATATTTGTCATTTATTAGGAGTAATTTACTTTTAAGATATATTTTAGGAAATGATGTTAAATCTAGGAAAACACTAGCTGCTCATCCCACCAGTATTGTTCATTATTTTATGTCTAATTAATAATTGAAGTTTTTAAAGATTCTTCTTTGTGATATATGTTATTTTTCACGAATAAAAGTAGCTTGTTAATTACTTTTTGACTTCAAGTCGGAAAGAAAGCTGGCGTATGGGAAGTAAAAAAAAATAATAACAAACTGTAGGGGATATTTGAAAATCATAACTTTGACTCTTCAAGAGAAATGAAAGTTGGACAGATGGAGGAACTAATTATATCGAATCTCCCATGGTTGATTTTTCAACAAATATGTATAGGTGGATATCAAAATAATGAAAACACCTTAGGTTTATAAAGAATACTTTATTAGTATGGTGTAGGACCACCTTTGGCATTTAATACAGGTTGAATTCGCCCAGGAATCAATTCATAAAGTGTTGAATAGTGTTTAGAAGAATATTATATCATTCTTCCTGGTGATATTGTGAAAATTTTGGGGAGAGATGCTGATGGAAGATATCGATTCCGTATTGGACTTTCTAAAATAGACCATAAAGGTTCAATTATATTAAGGTCGGGTGACTGTGTGGTCCAAGGCAGATGTTTAACTTCCTCCTCATATTCATCAAACCATGATTACAAGAGTCTCTCTTCATAGATAGGAGCATTATCATCCTGGAAAATTCCATCTCTTGCAGTAAACAAAGTTTGCATCATAGGATAAGTCTGGTCAGCTGAAATTTTTCTATACTTCTTCCTAGTGATCCTTCCTTGTTACGAGTGATTCAGAAGAAAAACACGACGTGGCTGCCCATATTATCACAGATCCACCACTATGCTTGAAGTTGGAACGAGGCAATCACGTTTCATACGCATGTGCAGTTATCCTCCAAATGTAAACCCGACCTGTTGTACGGAAAATGGTGAAACACGATTCGTCTGACCATATTACTTTTTTCCACTTATCATTCGACTAGGTTTTGTGAGTTTGACATCGCTGTAGACGACATTTACCATTATCATCTGTGACAAGTGGCTTGGGAATTGCTTCTCTGCCATAAATGTACATTTACTAAGGTGCCTTGTAACTATAATCTCTGACACTGGAGAATCCAGATGAGTATTGAGCTCTGCGGTCACTTTTGCTGCAATTGTTCGTTTTTAGACAATTACAGTTTATTTCAAAACCCGTCGGTTTCTATCACTGATCTGCACTCTGCCCACTACTTTCCTTTGCTGAACTTGTTTTGCCGTGTTGTGCGTACGCTGTCAGGATTTTAGACGCTGTTCTTCTAGAAACGCTTAAAAGATGGGATGTTTCAGTGACACTTGCTCCAGCTAGACTGGCTCCTTCAATTTGGCCACTTTGTAAATTTTCTATTATTTTGATAACCACATGTATATTTTTATCCATTATGCTGAAGATAACTAAATGAAGGCCCTAAGTCTGAGAGATTGAAGAAGTTGACGGTAGTCAACTGAATGTGACAAGTTTGGAGAACTTCAGTTTGTCTAAATCAAAATTTGTTTTGGTGGTTACTGATATTTTACGATTTCCAATTGTCAGATTAAAGTTATTCTACCATATCTTATCGCTTTAGAAGACTTTTATAGGAAACATCAATGCTAAAGAAAATGAGTTAAATAGGAGATTGAAAGTTTTACTTGAAGTGAGAGTTTTACATTATACTACTAAACTGTGTTACTAGTTCTTATTAGTTTTAAAATGCGTTTCTATGTCTGAAATGTTTCCTTTATATGTCTCACGAAAATGAGTGATTTCTGTTTTTATAAAGGCTCATTTCCCCATCTTTCCTTACAAAATGGAAATAGAATGGTTCTAAATTACTCAAAATTAAAGATATTAAATAGCTATGATAGTTAATATGAAATATTCCAAGAAAGAAATATTGTTGAAAATCCTTAAATAAACAGTATTTTGGGACAATTAATAACTGCCGGTAAAAGTTTCTTTTCACATATATTCCCAAGTCAATTCGTTCCGGCGATCAGAAGCCAAAATAGGTTTTCCTGATTACCCAAGAGTCTCTGGGGTAGTTTGGAACAAACCGGAGTAATTATAAATGCCATAGTAACTTAGATTAATTAGTTAATTAATTGAGGAAAAAATATATTATTTTAGAAATCGTCCAAAACATGACTATGCACTCACACAAATTATATGCCTATTTTCTACTCCTGTCAATCATTTGAAATCGAAGAAAATGATAAACTCTACAAAATTCGTTTTCCCAATTATCTTAATTGACCTTATGTTAATAAAGAACTACAATCTTTTTAATTTTATGAATTTTTTTCTTTAATTTTTATGTAATTTAAATTAATTTTGTGATCGAGAATTTTCTGTACTCTGTTATGTTGTTCATGTCATATTTAAATTTTTAATTGAAATTATTAACTGTTAACTCAATATAATGAAATATTTCATTATAAATCGTATGGAATAAAAGTTAATAGCATAATTAACGGTATGAGAATGTTTTGTTTTCACTATATATAGAAAAAAAATTTATTTTGTGTCATCTTAAATGCAATGCTCTCTGAACTCCGAACAAACTCTGAATTAATTTTGTAAATGTTTCAAGTTGAAAATGTATCAAGTATAAATGCAAAACAATTGTGAAAGCATAAATTCTAGTACAAAATGTTTTTAATTAATTTCCATTATTTTAGCTTTTTGTAATAGATATTAAAAGGTGTGTTACCAAAAGTTTTGTTTCACAAATATACACTATCTGGGCAAAAGTATCCGGACACCCTTTAAAAAGTGGTTCTGACGAGTATCCACTCCACAGAATTAGAAGCATCGATTACAATGGTGCATAGCTCACCGGTCATTGAACTGTGGACTAGTGGGAAAACTGTTATTTTAAATGACGCAATTTGATGCTGAATCGAAAGTTATAAAAGTGTTAGTAATGGTTTGTCAGGCTGTATTTATGCTTTTTTGAGGCAATTAGTAAGTCAAAGGAGCTTAGTGTTTGATTGTTGCAGTATAGTGGGATGCCACTTTTGTGGGAAATCATTTCGTGAGATTGCGGATATTCTATAGACGACTAAATCCACTGTGAATGATGTAATTCTGAAGTGGAAATGTCGAGGCTATGAAACTACCGAAAAACGAACTGATAGACCGAAAAAAACTTGGTAAACGCAGCCACAAAACTTTGAAAATGGTAGTGAAACAAAATAGGAAGTCCTCGTTGATGGAAATTTAGCAGGAGTTCCAAAGCTCATCAGGCGTTACTGTTAGCAGCAGGACTGTTGGTCGAGAGCTAAAAAATATAGAATTCCATGGTCGTGCAACTACGCACAAGCTGAACCTCACTCCACAGAATTAGAAGCATCGATTACAATGGTGCAGAGCTCACCGGCCATTGAACTGTGGACTAGTGGGAAAACTGTTATTTTAAATGATGATTCTCGCTTTACAGTCTGACTGTCGGATGACGTGTCTGAATTTGGTGGATGCTCGGCTAACGTTTATTTAGTGACTCACTGTTCCAACTGTTAAGTTTGGTGGTGGAAGTATAATAGTGTGGAGGTGTTTTTCGTGGTTTCACCTGGGTCCGTTAGTTCCTGTGGTTGGAAACGTGAACTCTGACATGTATGTGGACATTCTGGACAATGTTCTTCCAACTCTATGGCAATATTTTGGGGAAGGCCGATTTCTCTTCTAACAGGATAACTGCCCCATTCACACATCGAGACTTGCACAGACATATTTTGACGAAATGAGTATTCAAAAACTTTACTGGCTTTCTCAGATCTTAGATATAAATCTCATAGAATACATTTGGGACGAATTAGAGCGCAGATTACGTAGCCAGCCTATTCGACCATCCTTACTGCAAGCACTCACTTCAGCTCTGGTGAACACCTGGAAGTCAGTTCCTATAACCACCTATCAAAAACTGGTGGAAAGTCTTTTCATAATTGTGCAGGCTGCCATCGATATAAAAGGAGAACCAACATCATATTAATATGTGCCTCAGTACGCTCTAAGTCCATACTACTAGGCCAGATAGTGTATATGATTGATATACTGTTTGTATTATATATTTATTCCAATTTACTGCTGAAAAGGCTTATATTCCATATTTTTTTAAAAATCATTAATTCGGTAATGGGCGAGCTATTTAAAGTTTTTGACACAAAAAATCTAGTGCTGTGTTATTTTGAATTTTTTTAAAATCCGATATACATACTTTTCTTGAAATTTGAGTCACACATTAAATTATTAATTAATTACTTTTTGCTGAAGGTATCCAAACTATTTGTAAGAGTTGTAGGTTTTGTTTGATATATATCAATTTGGAATAGCTCAATTGTACCTATGCAGCCTTCAAAAGAAAATGTTTGTAAAGTTAGTGATAATTCATAATACTTGAACTATAGTATCTAAAAAATTAATAAAAATAAATAATCAATTTAATAGCTGCTTTTAAGTGAACTGAAATAAGACGAGTTTGGGTAGTAAGATCATCATTGTTTTGGTGAATTTATCAACTTTGTCTCTGAAGATATTAAATTTAAATATTTCACCAAAGAAAGTAATTTTTGTACAAAGTTTTGTGAATGAGTGTATATGCCTGCTTTTGATGTATTAACAAGCTGTAAAAAATGTTTTGTTGTTGTTGCTGTACTTTTGAAGTGTGGTTGTCCTTATAGAAGCTATTTTTATTTTTAAGCAACCGGAAAAAAGACAACAGGAAGTATGAGAACTGGTTCCCTTGGTTCTAATTCTAGGACGTCAATTACGCCCATAGAAGGTAAACAAAGTCGTCTTTCAGCTCTAGGCAGATTATTCAAACCTTGGAAATGGAAAAGAAAGAAAAAGAGTGATAAATTTGAGCAAACATCCAGGGGTATGTAAATTCCATTCTGTACTTAATATTGAACATGTAATGAAGGACATTTTATTTCAAACATCTTATATAAAATTCTCAATAATTCTCAAATAATAAAAAAATCTTATAATTTTTCTATCTTTACTGATTCTGCACGATTGCGTCAAAGTTGCTGTACAAGTTATGAAATGGGAAAAATTGGGATACATTTCTTAATTCTAAAATACAGTCATATCAATTTTTATATTTATAACTGCTATAATCAGTGGCGGAGTAGCCAGGTTGCCAGATGGCAAATGGACCGCCAGGATGATGTGTGAAAGAAAGAGAGAGAGAGAGAGTGTAAGAAGAAGAAAAGAAAAACATGCTATAAATAGAAAATTTCTTGAACTTCTTTTGTTTTTAAAAACTAAATAGCAAAACGTTACATTTTTGTTACAAACACGTAACCTCTACGAACCCATATATTTTTTTAAAAATTATTACGACTGGTAGTGTCCTGCGGCGAGATGGGAGGGATACTGGCCTTCTTTGTTGGAAGCGAGTGATCTCTGCGAGAGATTACTAAATGAATGCCTTTTCCTCTTTTATTTCCTTACAACTGCATTTCATTATCATAAAACTGACAGATAAACAAACTATCCTTTCTAAAGTAAAAGAAAGTATTCATCAGATTGTTAAAATCCTCACAAGAGGGCTGAAGAATGTTTTATTTGATAACCAAAACGAAATTTGGGAAGAAAACTACTCACACTTTTTTTCCAAGTGGGGAACGAAAAAAATTGCGTCTTCCAGCTGCGAAAATGTTTCGACCGCGATCGTTGAATCCAGCTGTTAGTCGCCGCATAATAGTGTGAGTTTGCCATTGTTTCCCGTGTTCTGGATATGCCATATTCAATCGTACGAAAAATCATAAGACAAATTTTGAATTTTTATCCATACAAAATCAAATCTGTGTACCTGTTGCAGGATGAGGACTTAGAGGTGTGTAAAACTTTTGCACTTCACTTCCTTGATCGAACGGTGGTTGGCACAACTTGGCCATTGAACATTCTGTGGAGTTATGAGGCCCACTTTAACCTCCGTGGGCAAGTTAAAACCCACAACTGTCGAATTTGAATAGAGGAAAACCCTCACCTTATCTAGGAACAACCCTTGCATCCTGAAAAAGTGACAATATGGTGTGATTTTTCAAATACCTTTTTATTATTGAACCATATTTTTTAAGAGATAAATTCAAATGTCCAAGCCTGTTCCGCCATAGGACAACGGTACCATGATATGGTAAGGGATTTTGTAATCCAAACAATTCTACAGCCTTCAAGACATCATTTTCATGCAAGATGGTGCACTACCTCATGTTAATCGTCGTATTGTTAATACAAAATTTTCCCATAAGCACTAGTTATCAGCCTTCATTTCCCCATAGCATGGCCACCCCGCTCGTCGGACATCAGCCCTTACGACTTTTGGTTGTGGGGTTATTTTAAGGGCAATATCTACCGTCAAAGGCCAAATCTACCAAATCTGAAGGGCAACATTCGAAGCCATACATTTTTTAATATTCCAGTTGGCTCTCTCACGTCATCTATAGGAAATATGGTTCTTTGATCAGCACATGTTGTTGAAAATGGAGGACATGTTGATCAATTTTACTTTATTTAACAATTATAAACCTTATTAAATGGTTTTATGTGTATTACAACGCCACTTAACGATGAATTATTGCACTATTATTATTTTTTTAATAAATGTATAGCGCATGATCTCGGTAATCTGTAGTTTGAATTTTATATCATCTGGACCAGTAAAACGCATTTAAGAGCCCTCTGAAGGGGATAACTTATTTCTTACTAACCCTGTGCTTTTGACTTATTATTGAAACTTTTTTGTGAAAGGTGAATTTTTAGTATTTTGTGGTACATAATGCTTTTTTTTTTGGTAATATGATTTTAAAAAATATTAATGGAAAGACTATTGCACCAAAAAGGAAATGCAAATGCTTTTCTAATTTTTTCTTCTTAGAACAATTATAAGGAAAGAAAGTGAAAGCTTCAGAAAGCATATCAGTTTAAGCAAGTTTTATTCTGTTTTCTGGTTATCTCACTGTGATTTTTATCTCATCAAAAATAACCATCAATAATTATGATGCATTACTTGAAAGATTAGATTTAATCCCTGAAACCTCAAAAATGCATTTTATCCAAAAGATCACAATTTTGTCGATTTACATAATACTTCAATAATAATTTATAGAAATATTAATTTTATTTCTCTTTTTAATTCTTTGCATATAAAATGAAATGGCTTTTTATTTTCAATATCTCTTATTTACTATTATAGTTTGTATTTTAGTAGTTATATGTTCTCATTTTCAGTGTTAGAAAGAAAAATTTCAATGAGAGCTACCAAAGAAGAATTAATCAAAAAGGGTGTTCTGCTTCCAGATTATGATGTTATAAAAGAAGAAGCAGATTCTCCTCCAAAGAGAAGTACTCACTTTTTTAACTTTCATCTTATAATGGTTCGTTCCTTTCAAAATTCATGAATATTTTAGAGTTTTGCATTTTCTAAATCAAGTTGTTTTTTTTAGTACAAACTTTCATTTTTTTTAGAATTATTTAATGTTACTTTTAAATATTCATAGAATCTTTCATTATAATAGATAATTAATCAAGATTAAATCATTCAAATATTTATTACCTTTGTTTTTACCTAATACGACAGAAAAAGTTTTAACTGTATTTCTTCATTCCCTGTGAAATTCGAAAATATTGATTGTTAATAGCATTTATTCAGAAGGTAATTCACATAGTTGCAGTGTTTTTGTCTGGCAATGTCCATCTCTTAGCATTCTTTAAGACAAACTATCTGATAGAAATATTAAATTTAGCATAGCTATACTTTGCATGCTGACTGTTCTCCTGGAAGATATTTTTTCTCAATATTTTTATCATTCAAAATTTTATCGCTTTTAGTTTTTAAGTAGGAACTTCTAAAAAATTATTGTATTAAACTAATTTTAGATTACCTTAAATGAAAGTTTTATTAATTAATTTAGTTTATTATTTTGTTTAGTCTTATAATCACAAGTCACGATATGCGTCATTTTATGTTTCCCGTAGCTTTAAAAACCGATGGAAATAAAACATACAATCAAGAGTGTTACAAATTCAACTAGGCACGTAGTCTTCTTGGGCGGGGCCTGCTGCCAATCACGTAAACACCTCATGATCTCACTGTTGATGTTTGTATAATTTTTTTTCCAGCAGAAGCGAACTTGACGCATGTACTATAGGGAATGCGATCTCGACTCTCACGAGAAATTTTATGTGTTGTTCTCTAGGCCTGCTACACTATGGCGTATTCATGTGCTTTTTGTTGTTGATGTTAACCATATAAAAGACAGCTAGTGTTTTCAAGTTATTTCACCCTGGCAACAATCTTCACTATGAAATAAATTATTGTGTAATTAAAAAAAAGCAATAGTCTGTCAAGGAGAGCTGAAATGATTGAAATTCTACGCAATCCTTTTGTGTCTACCATATATGGTATATAATGAAATAGTAATTATGATAAAAGTAAACCAGGAGAACGAAAATTGAGAGATCTGCAACAGGGGACCATGTTGAGCTGCTGATTAGGGTTTTATTTAAGGAGATTCTGGGGCAATAGATATTAATGAGGGGAGCAGTTTTACATATTGAAGTATTGCTTCCCTGCGAAATAAGTCTTCTCGTTAGAAAAAAAGTGTCACAGATAACTATAACTCTAGCTAATCAAGTATTTTTGTCCTTGATGACTTAGACGACAAAAGCGAAGATTTCAGAAACAAGTATTTTCCTGATTGTTCTATTAGGACGCGAGTTAGGAAGATCTTTCTTTAAACTTCTTTATACTTTCATGGAAACTATAAAAAACTAGACAATGCTGAAGTCAGTCAAGTATGGAATCAATTGTGAGTCAACAGTTAAATTTATCTCTAACGAGTATTCGTATATTGAGTCAATGAAAGTAGCAGACGAGTTAAGAAGTAAGAGTAGTTGTACGAAATCTTTCCCGAGAGATTTTTGCTAGCGCTTTATGCTGTTAAGGTTATTTATTACTGGTTTGCAGCATTTTGTACTCCTGTTAACTGCAACTACTGTTCTTGTGTATTCATCTGTATTTTGTTGTTAGTGTGTGTAGAATAAGGAGATTTAAGGAGACTCTTGACTCACAATTTGTTTGGTTTATTATTATTACCGTGCAATCCAATCACGGAATTTTAGAAAAAAAATTATCTAATGATATACAATAAAAGTCTGTAGCGCTCTTAATACCTGCATTTTCACTTTTCGTGGATAGGGGGGGGGGTCATTACAAATTAAGATATGCTTTGTGATAAAAAAAAATAATGGTGATTCGTTCAAATGAAGCAGAATTTGAAATGCATTTTTAGATATTACTTTAAAATAAAGATTTATAATTTTCATCAATGTTTTCTAATCAGAAATAATTATAATAGAAAAGGCAAAGGAACAAATAATCTATTCAACAGATTCAATTCTTAACTTTTCAGAGAAATTATTTTTATACATTGGATAACAGAAAGGGTGGGAATGAATTAACATTGCAGAAAGTTCTAGATAATCCTTATTTTATATATTAATCAGAAAAAATGGGATTTTTTTTGTTTTCCGACGAAGTACAAATGAATGCATTGGTAAAAGTGTAAAATGGTAAAAATATGAGCATATAAAGTAAATTATGTCTATGAACTGATTAAATGTTAATATTGGATTTTAATATGGTGTCATTTTTAAAATTGAAATATGAATATTAAACTGTATCAGTTTTCTAATTAATATTCATTTCTGTTAAAAATCAACTGTATGTAAATACCAAATTGAAATTTTCATAACTGCTATGAATTTCATCATAAAAATTAAAATTGCATTGATAAAGTAAAATACTTAATCTCGTTAGTATTTTTAGCGATTCTAAAAATAGTTCTAATTAAATAAATTTTAATAACTATTTCTGAAGTCTTTCAGGTAATTTGATTAGTTTTATTAATCTGAAACACAAATAGAGAGCAATGTAATGAATTGTTGAATCATGTAATCTACACGAACTTGTGTTTTAAATATCAGTAGAAAAGTGAACTTCAAACGAGTAGGTTTATTTTTAAATAACAAAATAAATGCATTTATACACACTGAGTTTCCAAATTATTATGACCATCCCCTCAATACAAAGTTTTCCCCATAATATTGAATGGATTCTTCTTGTTATAAATCCTATAAGATGTTGTTTGATAGTATAAGGAATTTGAGACCATATCCGAAACTACACTTTTTAATTTCTTATGATTTGATGGTACTAGATATGGTTGTATGATGCCCTGTTTATTCTCATTCCATGAATTTTCAATTGAATTAAGGTCTGATTATTGTGTAGGCCACCTAGCCCAGGTAAAGTCTGCCATGTTTTTCGTACCAAGAGTGAATAGTACCAGTTTTATGACAAGGAGCATTCTCCCGCTGGAAATATCCGTTTCCGGTACGGTACACCATTAGCATAACATGATGTACTTAATTTGTGACAGCACATAAATAGCCTTGGAAATTCAGACGCTATTTCACAGCTATCAAAAGATCCTTGCAATGCCAATAAAACATGCCCCAAACTATAATATTACTTCCATTAGCTTGAGATTTTGTGGAAATGCAATTAGGGTCGTGATTTTGTACTTTCTTCTTCCTATTTGCATCCTGTCATCTGTATGGGGTGAGTGAAAACGTGATTTACTGGCCCACGTGTCCTTTTCCAATAATCTTCTGGCCAATGCTTATGCTCCTTTGCGAATTGGAGACGTCTACTGTTGTTCAAGTTAGATAATAGAGGCTTTCGAATAGTTGTCAGCTTCCATCTCTATTTGATGCACTGTGGACTGTGCAGATAACACTTTTTTTAGAGACTTTTGTAATTTGGCCTAGATTAAGATTTTCTATTTCCTTTCCAAGTCTCTTTTCAGAGCGAGCATTCAAGCGCCGGCCACAAGCCTGATGTTGAGACTCCGTTTTCTCAACATCAGGTTTCATTAGATAGCTCACCCTCTTTCAACATTAATAATAACTACTGCTCTAGAAAACTTCATAAATGTAGTCGTTTTTCTGATGCTGATTCAAACGCTTTGAGCGCTTACAATCATCCTAAGTTTAAATTCAGTTAAATTACGTTTTTCGTCCATTCTTTGCAATTAGCATTCTGTAATTGATGCTTCAATTGCCTTGCATTCCCTTTTTATAGATATCTCGCCCTCTAGTGGAAAGAGCTTAAAGATAAGTCCGATCTTCGTATAAGTATCACGTAGTCATAATAATTTGACCACACTGTGTATATATCTTTTGTTAATATTTTTTAAAAACTGTTTTCAGAAATAAACATGAAAACAAAAATAAAATGCGATTTTGGATTGATATTTTGATAAATATAGTGGCACTCAACTCTGTTTAAGAACAATTAATTATATATTTTCTAAAAGAAGATAATGTAAATAATTTTATATTATCTATTTTATATTATATGAAAGAAGTAAAGAAAATAAGTATAAGAACAGCCTAATTTCTACATTTTTGAATATTTAGATAATCCTTAATTCTTTTTTCTTGTACATCGTTGGTTATTTTGCATCAGATTGCAATTTAAAAAAAAAATGTGAAAAATCGTTTAAAACATGGAACTATTGAATATTATCTGTTGAAAATTTGAAGATATAAAAATACTTAAATACAGAAACATTCTTTTATGTAAATAGGGTTTATTGTAGTATTCATGTATTAAAGTAAGACATATTATTAAATAAAATGGTGGACTTTGCTTGACTTTAACATTTGCAATTTCCAGGTAATAATATGTGTTTGGATACTTTTTGTTAGACTGTATTTGCAACACTTACAATGAAAACATTATTCATATTGCAATATTATTGTGGTGTCTTTCTTATTCAATTTTTCTTTACTTCATATATGTTTATAATTTTTTCAGTAGCAAAACAATAGTTACAATTTTTTTACTAAATTTTTGCCAAAATATTATATTTCAGTTTGATGTGGCAAATTTTTATATTACTGACAATATTTTAAAATGTTGAATTTAAAGCATTTGGAAAATTTATAAATAAATCATGAAGTGTTCATAAAAAAAGTCATATTGTTTAAATTATTATATTAGTTATTAAATTTCATCTATTTGTTTTCTTTTGTTGCATTATATGTTATGGTAAATATTTAATTTTCTTAGCTATGCATAAAATAGAATATAATCCTCAACCTAATGGATCTGTTGCAACTGATTCTTCAAGAGAAATAAATAGCATTTCAAATCAAGATTATTCAAGGACTATTTGTTCATCATCATTTGAAACTAGCCTTTGCAATTCACAAAATTCTGCAATGTCTAGTTCTCAAAGCAACTTCTGTAAGTTCCGTTTGAATTATAGCATGTATCTTGCATGTCTTTAAACAGTTTATTCAATACATGAAAGTGTATATGTCTGTTATGTCCATTTCATATTCCTATTTATTGTTGATGTACTAATCGATTCTCCGATTTGTCCAACCAGTATCTTTCAATCCAATGATTCTACCTCTCTCAAACTCTAACAGTTGCTCGCAATGAGCAGGAACCCTGCGGCAAGGCATATTTTAAACTGTTGAAAAGTTAATTTGAATCGCAATCAAACCGAAAGTTTCAACAACCGTTGAAGAATTGCTCCTTATATACATCTGCTGGGTGCGCTGGAGATCAAACTATTCATTCTTTGGACACCAAAATTTAATCATTTGCATATCTGGTCAAAACACTTATGCATACGAAATTTCAAAGCAATCGAATAAGTGCTTCTTGGTGCGTCGATTTTGTTATAGAGTGTACAAGACATTTTTGAAAAGTAAAGATACTTCACCAATAATATTTTGTACCCGTTGTCAACAAGAATTGTAACTTTGAACTTTTCGCTTGTCCCTTGAGGTCATTCGTTATTTTTACTTGTTTGAGAAGTCAATTCGATTTCTCGCTAATGTGAGGTGCATTCCACAATACGTTTCCTTATTGCGAAAAGTACGCGTCTATTTCATACTCATAATTAAATTCTTTCCGACTACGGAAACATTATGAATCGACAAAATACCTGATTCATAATGCTCAAAACAGCTAAAAAATATTTTCGTTGTGGGTTGATCTTGCACCTGGGGAATTGCTTGAATAATTGATGCATTATCGGCAGATGTCATTTTTATCTTATATAGCCTATTACATTTGTTTGGCAGAAAAAAAAATTTATTGACCATTTGGGTACAAAAGAGAAACACAATTTGTGCATATGAGAAAAACAAATAAAAAGAAAGGTATTTCTTTAAAAGAAATTCGTTTTTATTAGGGAGGTATGTTTTCCCAGTACGGCCAACAACGTTGAATGTCTTTGAGGCATCGAGTTAAAGAAGCTATTAATGAGGGCTGGGGCTTTCTGTCCCACTCATCCAGAAAAAATCTTTCCAATTTTTGGAGATTTTTGGGTGGGGTGGGGGGCAGTAGGCTTGCAATTCGTCTGCCTAGAGTTTCCCAAATCAAGTTCGTGTCCAGAGAAAACGCTGACCAATCCATTCGTATGACTCCTTCCTCCAAAAGGAAATTATTTACCAAGTTATCACGGTGTACCCTGCAATTGTCGTCCATTTAACATGAAGACATTTCCAATTGCTGAAGCGTAAATAACTACAATAAGTATCAGGATCTCATCCCTATGTTGGCGACCGGTCAGCACTCCATTTCGAATTATATGAAAGTCAGGGCGGCCATCAATGGCAATGCCTGCTTAGATCATCACTCTCCCACAACTAAACCTTACCCTTTTGAACACGAACGCAGAGTTGTTTCTAGTGCCACTTTCCTTCTAAATGAATACACCTATTATCAGGACGAACAGAAAAACAGGACTAGTCTCAGAAAAGAATATTGCACCATTCATTTCTTCTCTAGTTCACATGCTCTGTTGTCCACTCCCTGCGGCCGCGACTGTACCTTGCTCTGAACGTGACTCGCGTCATTGGTCGGCGAGGGTACAGATCTACATCGTGAAGACGGTTTCGAATAGTTTGTGTTGAAACTTTGATTCCAGTAGCCGAGTGAGGGTGTTGTTGAAGAAGAGTGGCATTTAAATTTCGGTGTTTCCGATTCGTTAGCGTTAAATAAGTGTCTTCCTTGAATGTTGTTGCATGTCTACTCCCTTTCCTTGATCTTCGACCTGCAGTTCCAGTCTCCAAAAACGATTCAAGATCCTAGAAATCCCACTTTGTGAAACTCCAGTGGATATGCTATTATGGCTTGTGTTTGATCCCCTTCGAACCGGGTGACAACTCTCCAAGCTTTTGATTCGGTTGAATAACTTAATTGAGACATCGCACTCATCGAAACAACGCGCTTACTGAATATTGATCATTCTTTTCTGCTTTGTCTTACAGTAAATTGAAGACCAAATCAAATTTGCTGCCTCTAAAGCGTCGTTTTCCCCGCCACAATCAAAATTTGCATAGTTTTTGCAAAGTTTGAAAATAAGAAACATTTCATTTGTGACTCTCTTTTTCCATTTAAGCAAAAAAAAAAAAATGCTTATACCATTATTTTATACAAGACTTACAATATCCATTAATTGTTTTCAGCAGTTTATAACCAAATGATGTCGTGCTTTCGTTGAAGATAAGGTTAATGTTCATGGCGAAATCAAAACATATAGACCAATTTTGTTCACTGTTGTCCTGCTTGAAAGAATAAAGAAAGCAGGTTCGAGCTAATATTTATCTCTCATTAAAAGATTTGCATAAAATCATATTGGAATTTTCTATGAAATTGTGATTGATACCGTATGATACCAGAAATTGTGTGCACACTGGGTTCGAAAAGTGTTAACGGAAGAACACACTCAAAAAATGCCTCTGCACTTGACTTTCTCACACACTATGCAGAAGTTGGTAGTGAGTTTCTTAATCAGATTGTTACTGGGAATGATACCTGTGTTTGTCTCCACACGTCCGAATCTAAACAACAATCAATTCAATGGCACGATACAAATTCCCCGTGAGTCAAGAAATTCAAGTTTCATCAAAAAATAAATGCTTCCGTTTTTTTTGGGGGGGGGGGCAAACAAAGCGTTCTTCTGGATTATCTCATGCCTCCTGCACCATAATTAATGCTTATACATATTGCGAGACATCTTAGAACGGCAATTTAAAACGAACGCAAGGGTTTGCTGACAAGCGGAGTTGTTTGCTGCATGACAACACTAATTTCGCACAATGTTTCAAACCTAAACACTACCTAAAGGTTTCAAATGGAAAATTTTAGATCGTCCACCATACATCCCAAACATTGCGCCCGTTGGCTTTCATTTATTTTTATACGTGAAAAGACTTCTTGCAGATAATACTTTCGAGATGATGATAAAATCAAAATTAATATTGAATTGTGGTTCCGACAATAGTTCTATGACTGTGGTATACAAACATTTGTACCCAGTTTTAACAAATACTTTGACAATGGTGGCAACTAGGTCGAAAAATAAAGCATGCAACAGTATGTAATTTGTAATGTACATTTGATCAATTAAAATTTTTTCGAGTAAATATGCGGCATTGTATCTTTACTTTCCGAAAACGTCTCGTACTTTATACTCATTCCCATTTGTTGCACATCTGTTAATGTGTGTAATATACTATGAACTTTGGGATATGCGCAGATATTAATGTAATAAGAAGATGAATCGTATGAGATTTATATAAGCCTGTTGATACAGAAAATTTTTATTTAAATTCTATTTTTAAAAAAATCTTTTGCTCTACAGAATGACATTCAAATTATTTTCATTATGATTTGAACTTAGCTCATTTACTTTTTTAAAATACATTACTAATTTTGTTTATTTTTTATATTTTTAGACAAAAAAATGATATAAGCCATAAACAAAACAAATTTAAAATGAAAAGTATTTCACTTGAATTCTTCCATTTGTGTTTGTTAGCAAAATTTTGAAATGCTTAAGAAGAAGATATTGAATTTATTCGTTTAATATTGTCATTTAATGAAGTGACTAAATGTTTCTTGAATTAAAAGTATTGATGTTGCCTAAGAAAATTACATTTTTTTATCTCTTTACAAATATATGTGTAATGTACCTATAAATATATGTAAAATTTCTTATTAACACATTTTATTTTATTCTGCTTTAAATTAGTAAAAATTAATCCGTTTTGTAATAGATACTGATGAAAACAGTTTCTCTGTCATATAATCTCAAATACTAACATTTCTTTTTTCGCATTCACATTTCAATTTAATTTTTTTTTTCTAGCTTCTACTGTGATACATAGTAATTGTGTGCTTAAGACTCCTGAGCAAGAATATTCTCCTAATTGCAATAACCAACAAATGTTTTCTTATTTACCTGAACCTCCTATTCCAATAAATGAAATTGGACCTATTCCTCCTCCACCTATGTTTTCTAGTTCTCCAAGCTTAACAGCACGATTTCAGCCATGCATAGGTAAATGATTTTTTCTTCAGAGGTTTTCATGGTTATATATTAATAAGGAATTTTTTTAAGTGAACATACATATTGTAATATATTGTTTTACTATTATGGCATATTAAAAAATTTTGTACTCATATGAAAAATATATGTAGGTGATGAGGCGTATATCTGTGAAACTGGGGAAATTTGGAATCTACTAACATCTGTAGCTGAAAATTGCTCTGTTTTTGAACTTCGTGTATTTAGCAAGATTTGATAACTAGCTCTTTTCAATTTTTCTTAACTTCAAAATTCAAAATGTTGCTAATTCAATGAGTAGTTCCACCAACAATCTGTTATGTACTACATGGTGCATATTATATCCATTGTGTTTAAAACAACCTTCAGCGATATCATTAAAGTTTGAATGAGGTGTGGCTTCGTTGTCAACAGCATCTGATTATTATCTGATTATATGAAGTCATTTTCCAAATAATTCAAGTATAGTTTTAACATGGGATGTTGATCTATCTAGTCTGAGCAAATGCTTGGTTATACTTCTCATTTAAAAGATATCGATTAAAATATAAATATTTAAACTATAAAATTTAAAATTTTATGATATATTATAATATATTTAATAATGCCTCCCAAAGAAATAAATTTCCTAGTTAGGTAGACAGTTCTGCAGCTTTAACAAATGTTGAATGAATGCTAGATTGTTTCCGAGCCATGGCGACAAAATCGGAGATTCCAGAAGCAGGAAGAATCTTGGTGGTAGCTCCATTAGGACAAATTGTATTGTTTCTAGATTTTTTTTTCTGCTCAATAACAGAAATTATAAAAAGTTTGAGGACAGAGTGGAAGTCAGTCATTATTGAGTCATTTAAGTTGAGCTCAAGCGAATAATTGAGTGAGTGCTGTCTGATCGCTCGTGCTTTTACGGTCAGTTTTTACCAACCTTCAACTTATGTGCTGCTATTTTCTGTAATTGCTGTTGTGTTCTCGTCAGCTGTATTTTGCTGATTATGTCTGGTGGTTGTTTTTTTCGTGTAGAATAAGGCATTGGTATTTGTTATTGAACCTGTCGGACTTTTTCACCATACACCAATTGCACTGAACTTTGTTGGATTTTGATATATTCATAACAATGATTTGTTGTAATATCTTGTTTTTATTAAATGAATTTCATTAATTATATATAATTTATTGCTCTTTTATTGTGCATGTCTGACTAAAATGAATTCTGATAAAAGAGTAAATTTCATAAAGCTCAAGATTGAACTTTTATCAAGCCTTTCATGCTATTGCGCTTTGTATGAAAATGCTTCTTTGGGTTATAAAGGATTCTTACTATTTTCTGCTCGAAAAATCAAAATATTTTACTCTTTTTTTTTTTTTTTTTTGCACATTTTGTATTCAGTGTACTGCATTGTTTTGTCATGGGATCTGGTTAATTAAATTTAATCGCATTGTTTGAATTATTGCATTGATCACTTCAATTATTAACATGGTGCTTTCAGAAACTGTTCAAATAATTGAAAATGTAAAATAATTCGTTTTGTTAAACTTTAAATTACTTCTTGTATTGATTTTTTTTTTCTTTTCATGTATTTGCACTTTTCAAAATGTATTTTAATTCGCAGCTCTACTTGACCAAGCAATCAAAGAAAGGCAGGAAGCTAATCGAGCTACCACAACTACTCTGCCTCAAATAAACGTACAACAAGATAACCAACATAATGCTGTAGAAAATGAATTGGTTGAGGAAATTCCTGCAAAGGAACCTCATTTGACTGCTATGCCTAAAAAAAGTGCACTCAAGAAAAAGGGAAGTCTCCCTAGTTCTACTGTACCAAAAATTACATGTTTTAGTTCTGTTTCATTTGTAACTTCTAGTCCACTTTCTATGCCATTAACAAATTTAAACAGACCAGTTACAACGTAAGTATGAATTGCTGATGCTTACATTTAAAATTTACTGAAAATATCTGTATATGTATATGTAAAATGTGTACCATTAATGTTTCTGTTGTCTCTGAGTGAAATTTTTTATATTTTATAGTAGAATATTAAATTAATGTTAGAGATAGGTTTGGAAATAGAAAAATATTTTTGAAATTATGGAAACAGGTTTTTTCAATAGGTTTTTTTTTCTCTAAGTATTACTTTGGAACCATAAATATATCCCTTATTGTTAACAGGTAATTTTCAATGTGATTAGAAACTTAACTGCCATTAAATCTAACATCATCCTATAGTTTATATCTAAATATTTTTATTTTTATATAAATTTTGGTTTACAATTAATTTCCCATTGTTTTAAAGTTTTTTTTTTTAAAAAATTAACTTATTTTATATTTATTTATGCAAATCTTTTTTATTACATGATATCTTAGTTATTCTGCCTAAAATTGTCAGAAAATAATAAATGCCTTTGCAAAATATGTCATACAAAACTGTAGACAGAAATATTATTTCTCGTAAATGAAGAAAATTATGTATTTGAAATATGAATGAAAGTGCTTGCAATGAAATATTAATTGAAATTTAAAAAGAAATTTTATCACCAAAATTGTATCTATTATGGGTTGGTAATAAGTGAAAGAGTGTTTGCTTAAGTTGGCAAATATTGATGGCGGTCAAAATCAACTTAGTTCAAACGTTGTTATTTTGCATTACTTTACTTTATGGACTGTTGATTTTTTCCAAACTAACACATATTTAATACATTGCTACCACATCTGATATAAATAATGTAAATTGCAATAAGTTGTGTTAAAATCATTTGCATCAATCCCTGCTTATACCTTTGTTTTTCTTACTTAATTTTATCAAAAACACTTCATTTCCTTAATTTGTTGCCTTAAATTAATGATTAATTAATCCTTATCAAAAGCTTCATAAAATCGTTTTATTATTTTTCTGATTGAAATCTCTTATATATACGTTCTTTTTAAAATAATTTCTTATTTATTGCGCTATTTCAGATTTAATTTTTGTATTGCAAACATGAACCATTGAATCATTTGAAGTGAAAATAGACAATATTTAGGCTAAAAATGTGACTTTTTTTAGCGCATTTCATTAAAAAGATTCTGATAAAGTGGATAAAATTATATGAATTGATAAGGCTTCAATGATAAGTGCCGATTTGTTTGTGCACTATCAAAATATTCTGCTATTATAAATTTAAAAATTAAAAAAAATGTTTCATTTTTATATTTATTTATTCATTTATTGCCTACCCAATTAGCACAAAATGCCTAACAACATAGCTATGCTACTTTCGCGATATTTTGTGGTATTCAGAATATCAAACAACATCGTAAAATTATCTTATAATATCTTGTGTTTATAGGGCAGTAGCTAACTTAAGATGGTTGTACGAAGTTTATAATTTTGCAAAATTGTGTCAGTAGCGCTATTATGCATTGTCGAAGTCCTTAAAATTTTGTCAGAACGTCCGGTTGCTTACTGCGAATACTGAATGAATCTCCCAAATTTTCAAAGTAGTGTTAATATTTTTAAAATCCTATAAACCACTATATTCATTTTTTTATAATTGATTTTATATTGTAAAGGCATATATTTACAATCGCATACCTGTCTGCAGATAGTTTTCTCTTTATAAGAACATTTGTTATGATCTGAGCAATGTTATTGTATGATATATGCTAATTTTCTTTCTTTTTCAAGAAAAGTATATATGAAAAACTCTAGCACTGATTTCTTATCAACAAAATAATCTTTTTATAGAAAAAGAAACCCGTTAAATTAAGGAATAGCAATTTTGTGTGTTGTGTTTAATAATCTGGATACTCTATACATTCCTCACTTATAGAGAGCGATTGTTTTCATCTTATAACGTTAATGGTATATACTTCTCCTTTCCCCCTCACCAACTGGACTGTTTTAGATAGAAGCTGAGATGAGCTCAGAAGTATTTTTGTGGGAATTTGTGTATAGTTGCTGCTGTACAATAAGTAGAATTTTGCTGCGAAAAGGGGTTAGAATTCAGAATAAAATTTGACTTAACAGTTAATATAAAATTTTTGAAGTAAACTGCATCCATTTAATTTCCCAAGTTTCTTGTAATTATTATCAGTTATAAATATTTAAGTTAGAGTTGAATGAAATTATTTAGTTAAATACATTTATAAAAAAAATCATTTGTATAGTTGTTTTTAAGAATTTTTGCCTATTTACATAATTTTTTTTCTGTATTGAAACTAATATTTACATCCGTCTTCAAGGTTGTGGTGAAGCGCAAAAACGTATTATTTATTGGCTGTACAAAACAAGGACTTCTGCCTTATACAATCTATTTTTAGGAAACTAAATCCTTGGTTTTTCGAAAAAATAACTATGAGAAAATAATATAGATTAGTGCTAATAGTGCTTTTGCCTCATAATATGATCATATATAAATTATCATTTATAATATTTCTAATTTTTCCAATAAAATACTGTAGAAGTTTCCAGGAGATCCAATTTTTAAAAAAATTAAAAAAAATCGTATATTTTTTCCGTTGATCAACACATCAGTTAAGTGAATTTATTTTTTCTTTATATATTATAAATTCATATAAATGATTCCACTGATTCTCAAGGGTATCTCTTTTGTATCTGATTGGAATGAAGGTGTGTGTTGACTCTTAAGAAAGCTGACCATCGTATCTACTAAATTTAAGGTAGATATGATTCGATTGTGGAATACTGAACCTCGGAGTGAGTCCCCCCCCCATTTTAATTAAAAAATAAATTCAGCGGAAATTGGGTGTTTTTTATTTTAACTTCCGAAAACATAAAAATCAAAAATTATTTTAAATTTTATCAAATTTTCAAAAATTATTTTTGCTTCATCTTAAAATGTCAACAATTATCTTTTTAATTCTATATTCTTTTTCGATTAAATTGTATTAAATATTTGACGCAAATTATGCAACAATATATTCTATTGTTTTTAAACTCAGTGAATCTCTTTCCTTATTACTACGATTTTTTCATACAGCAATTTTCTTTTGTTGTTTATGAAAATACAGCTTATTTTTCCATTTTGGGTTGGGCTCTTTTTAATACTTAGTTAAATCATAAAAGTAGATGGAAGTCTCATTCGAAATTAAAAGTAGAATTTTAAGTTAGATGACATAAGATTAGAAAATACTTTGTTTTATGTAGTCCAATAGACAATGTAATGTAAGGCTTTCTTTCATGTCTATCAAAATATATCTTTAAAAGGAAATTTAAGTTCTTTCCTCCAAACAATGAAATTTCAGAAAATAATTAATTGAAGTTTTTGACAGTCATTAATCCCAACGAACCAATTGATCATCAAAGGTAGCAGTATTACCATAATAATAATTAACAATAAAAGCGTATAATTTTATTCTGTATATCGACAATACCTATATAAATACTTTAAGCATTTTGATAATAGAACAAGGAATTTTACATCTGAATTTGGTGGTGTTGAGAAATGTTTGCTACAAAAATATTAATGAAATTAAAGTCTGGTTGAATTCTCGAAATTCGAAAAGATGTTTGTGGCTCGGATAAAAATAAGATATTGCTTTTGCGAACTTAAAAAGATCTTTTAACTAATATATTCAAAAGTAATTTATTTTTGAATTAATGATAACTAATTTTGCTGATTTAAATATATATTAATTTTAAAAGGTTTAGTAAATATTAAAATTACATATTTAATAAGATTAGTCAGTAAACAATAATGATACTAAAGCCAAGCAAAATAGGGAAATTAATGGAATTAATATTCGCTATCTTTTGTGGAATTATTTATCGAATGAGCAAACTTCCAAGAAATTCATAATCGACTTAGATAGCACAAAGAATCTTAATTGTTAAAATAATTTTTAAATTTTTAGACAGATGAGGATAAAATAGCCGATACCACAAATTCCTTTTTTTAGTATTTGTATTTGTTTTTGTAATATCAGGCTGGATACAAGTGAATAGCATGATAAATATCATGAGTCTAGTATGGTGTAGAAGCTTGGAATTTCTGATGTTTACCCATTTGATGAAGACCTTATGATTTCGAATGTGATGTTCTTTTTAATTAATTTTGTGACCTTTTAAAAATCCTACAATTTATCTTTGTTTCTTTCCATTGTGCAAAAAAAAAATGCTCATCACATGATCAAAAGATAAACTGTTTATTCGATTAATTTATTTCTAAACATAAATATTATTTCATTATCTTTAAGTAAATATTAAATTTTATATGTAAATATTTACTATGCATCATCTGGGCGTATACTTACAATTATGAATATATTTATGAGTTCATTTTTTACTGAGGCTTTCCTGAAAAATATTCCCATTTGGAGCAAACTGCTTAATTTAATCTGTCACTGGTTATCTTTTCTAATATTTTTCTTTCCCCTTTTAATTTCCTTGACTTGAGATGATATTATTGCATTCGTTCAAGATTCTGATCGCTAGAATTTGAATTATAAAATCTCTACAAGTTATTATAAAGAATAAGATTTACTTCTGTTTATTTCTTTGCAAACATGGTAACTCGGTTGAATGAGCTAGATGAATAAAATTTATCAAATGGTTATTAAAAAAAAGATTATGATCTTTAAAATTTGATTACTATACAAAAATTATAAACTTTATTAAATTTCTGGGTACGGCCGTCAACAAAAAAAATGAAACACCCGTGTAACTTCGTTATTTATTATCGCATCTTCATAAAAGTGGTGTCTATAAAAATAACTTAAAAGGACAGGTTTTTTGAGTTATGCAAACTGATTAACCGAGATAATTAACTTCTCGAAACATCTATTATCTCAAAATTTTACCATTGGGGAAATCGAGAATTTTTTAATGATTTAACTCAGCGGATCATTTTATGTTTGTGTGTCAAATTTCGTTCCAAAGTTCACAATATTTCTAGAGGTAAACTTAATTTTTAACTGAAAATTCCGCACTAAAAGAGCCAACCCACAAGGATTTGTATATTAAGTAAATTTCAGTGTGTTAATATTAAAATACAGCTTTTTTTTTTTTTCGTGTTTTCTTTCCCAGGAATTTCGGAGGAACAAATACGATTCAGATTTATCTTTAAAATGTGTAATTTTTCAAAATTATAAATATTTTTTTAAAATTTTTATTTAAATATTAAAGCATTTCCATTACAATTCATCATCTAGCCGTTTTTAGTTTATACCGCCATAAGAAATAAATGTACATTTTTATGGCGAATAAAATACGTTATTTAATCCAATTTTTCCGTAAAAAAATCGTTTATTGATGAGTTGAAAATACCGTAAAGACATTTTAAGGCAATAAAATTACAGGCTTTCATTAAAAGAACGAAGTTCTATTTTGGGTCGGAAGCAGTTATTAATTGGATAGAAGTGCTATTGAGTTACGGTACGAATGACAGAGCGTTGAACATTCTTTCTGTCATGCAATGTCGAATGTAATCAAGACGAATTACCAAAACATATTATCATATTACAATTTCTCGAACTAGAGGCTCAAAAATAGTATTTTTTCATAAACGCAATTGCAAAGAGTAAATTATTTCGTAACTATGAATGAATCCTTTTAATAATATTTTTAAAATATTCTCAAATTAAAGAAATGTAATAATTAGTTCTGTATATTAAGACATTTCGTTTATAGCTATAACTGATATACAGGTAATATATGTTAATTATTTTCCTTATTTTATGTTAGTTAATTTACTGTTGATGAAGAAATGACAAGTGTTAATATATTTCCTTTACTTGCAAAAAATAAATATAAAAAGTAAAAATTAATTAAGCATTCTAATTGTCAATTTGCAATGCAATCTAATTTTATATCATTTGAATGAAAAAAGACATTCATTTACAGTGCAGCAAAAAGTGAGTACTGCAAATTGCCCATGGGAATTTTACAATACTTTTGAATATTTCGGGAACTATTATTTTTTCGTTTCCCGCATTTTAGCATGTCATCTTTGCTCCCATGTAGAAATTTTACAATTCACTTTTTTCCCTCATTGATTTTTAAAATTTCATTACAAAATATTAAATTTGTGTTATTGATGCATTTATTTCACGACTTAATGAAATATAATTTTCTTTACGGGAGTGAAAAAATTTCTGAGAAATATATAATAGTTTCTGAGATATTACTGAAAACTCATAAGACTCATTTTACAATGAAAGTGTCTTTTTTCAAAACTCTATAACTCTCAAAATTATCATCAGAATTTCATAAAATTTTAATCGAGGGTTGATTTTATAATAATAAATCAATTCAGGGAAAAAAATTGATTGCCATAATGGAAAAATTTCGAGATAGTACTTAATCAAATTAATGAATCGAGTTATTTATCTCAATCTGTACCCTCAAGTCATTTCCATTGACATCCAACTTGTGAAGTTGCGATAAAAATAACAAAGCTAAGCCCCATTCATTTACGGATATGGTCGTAAATCTGCCATCTGCCTCTCTGTAGGTCCACCTCCGCCTGTGGACGTCGATCGGGAGCTTCCCACAAATTGTCCATAAAATTAATAGACACCAAAAAACCCCGGAAAACCACAAGGGAGCGGAAAGAGGGCAAACTGTGCCGGTCTCAAGATGCGGACGAGCCGTACGTAGGTGTTTTTTTACAATTGTACATGCAGTTATTGATAAATCTTTTTTTTTATCCTTCTCATTGCATTGCTTTAATTTACGATAATTGGGAGGTATAGAGAAAATAGCATTTTTTGGGGATTACAATTATACCATTATCATGATAGCCTCGCTGATATTTGAAATACTGTCATTAAACCTAAGATGCAAATTTGAAAATAATAATAATAATAATTGAACCAATCTGTCTTACCTAAATTTCCCTTCCCGAAGACTATAAATGTAAAAGACATCCTTATCAAATTCTCATTGTAAAACCAGTGAAGGAAAAAAAATCTATCTTTTGCACTTGTATAGTGATGTAAATGGACATCAGTTTTATTGTATTGACCCCTCGTTACTCGAAAAACCCCTGAAATTGAAGTCGAGAAGATTCACCATTTTTTATAGGCATCAAGCAAGAATTACAGTAAAATATAATCTCTAATGTATGCGAAAACTACAAAAACAAAAATAAATAATAAAAGAAAGTATACAATCAATTATTAAGATTAAAAAGGAGAAACACTAAGGAAAAAAACATACCAGTAGCAGGTAAAACTATAACGAAAAAAGTGTCCCAACGTATTCCAGCGTTTTAATTTTGCATCGCCATTCAAGTACAAAATAATCGGAGGATCTCAGCGACATCTATTGAGTTAGTTCATATGTAATGTAAAATCCATTTTTACTTTTACCAGAAGATTAGAAATGAGAAATTTCTTCCCTAATTAAAGTATTTATGTTTCAATAGTTTCTAGGAAATTCATTAGTAGTTAAGTTTTTAATAAGATTATCACTTGCTTCAATATAGGAACTTTTATTATTACTAACTTTTATATTGTTGATTTGTGAGAAAATTAAATTTTTCAAAATTTTAAGAGTTTAGATTAGAATGGTAATTACTAATTTAATTATTTTAAAGTTGAAATCCCTTTTCTCGTAGATGCCAACTAATGTTTTACCATTAGAAATTTCAATTTTTTAATTCAGATAGGTAGCTTTTTCGGGTCACTAGGGGTCAATATTGTTGAACAAATACACAAATCCTTCACAAAAAAAATTCCTTATTTGAATCCCTGCCTGAAGGTGACCCTTGAGAAAGTCTTCAAGCCCGATTCTTATTTTTTTTTTATGTATTTAACTTTTATTAACGTGGTATTTTTATTATTTTGGTTATATATACATATAATCATTTATTGACGAAATACATGCAATTAAAAAACAAAACTACAAAACAAAATAATGCTTCCCATTCTTATAATCTCAGGAATATTTTTTGTAAGTAAACTTTCTGTCGAAACTGAAGTTTTCAAAGTTTATAATAACTGACATACTATACATCATAATTCTCTATTAATTATTCAATTCATTTTATCAGTTATTTAAATAAACTTATCTTGCACAATATAAACAGCTCTGATTCTGATTCAACCAAAAGCTTCTATAGCAGCAAATATTACATATGATATTCAAGAATCCCTCGTTTCAATAAAATGAAACAATATAGTAAAAATGCAATAAAATTGGATTTTAAAATCTGCATTTTTTTAGAAGTTCATTTACAAGATTCTTTTTAAAACCAATTAAAATACCTTTTCTTGTGATAAGATGTATTTTATCCTAGTTGTTGGGCGTGATTTAATTTATTTTATTAATATTAATCATCTTCGCTTACAATGTTAAAATGGTATAAATATAGTCATGTGGACCAATGAAATACAGCTTTTCAAAACAAAAGTAAAAACAATTTTAAACTAGGATTGATATTAATGATAGATTCTGATAGGTAAATTACTCTTGTCACGAAATTATTCCGCTACAAAATAAAGGAATTCTGTTCAAATGTTGAAACTAAGGACTGTTTCTATTTTGTTGTATTTCTGGAAATCTGGGAGCGGAAAGGACAATTGTTGATAATCTATATAAGAGTCACTATTTTTCATATGACATAAAAATTTTGTAAATCTATACAGAAGTTACAGTTGGTTGAATGTCGATTCCCCCCCCCAAATTTAAATGAAGTAGGGGCTTTTTAAAACTTTTCTTTCAAAAATGGACAATAGTGGAGAACCGAGCACCGCAATTAACATATCGAGATATAATTAATTTTAATACGAAGTAAAAATTATCGAATTCGATACGATTGAGACAGGAGTTTGGTTTTGCTAATTATTTTAAACATAGATAATGAACGAACATTTGATTTCGGAAGTCGGCTAGTATCAATTTAAAATTTTAAAAACTGTTGGAAAAAATTTATACATTTTACATGCAAAAAACCCCCAACTTTTGTGTAATAAAGCCGTACTTAGTTCAAAATTATTTAATATAATATGTTTCTTAACCATTTATTATTACATTATAGATATATTTTTAGACTTGAATCCTGACGTGTGTCTCGTCATTAGAGAATCTTTTTACATTTATCGGTTTAGAGTTGGGGATAACAAAACATTTGTTTGGATGAAGAATCATTAAAAAATGATTCAAGTATTAATTTTCATGTTGCATATAAAAAAATATATGAATTTTCTAGTTCGATTTAAATGAAATATATTATTTTTTTTAATATTCAAGCTCGTTTTTTTATTTCATATATTTGTAAAAAATAAGTTTAGTAAAGCAATAAAAAAAACTAAATTAATTTTGAAAATAAAATAATTGGTATCCGAGACAAGTATGGATCAAATTTATTCGACTTTATTCCTGTTACTTTCTCTTTCGATGCATAATAGTTTAGATTTAAAGTGACTCTTATTTTATTTCTTAACTAGATTAATTTGGCTTTCTGTATGTCAAATACTCTGATAATAATTTCTCTGTGAAGGATTATTGAGTTTCTGGCATTTGAGGTTGGAAGGTTTTTCAAGCGTGAATAGAATTGCCCATATATTATTACAAACTATGTTATATTCATGAGTTCTGATATTCCCGCAGAATACTTATCAGTGGGAGAACCAAAAAATACCTTTAGAGTGCATACATCTTTCATAATTTCACCCTTACCATAGCAATATAAGGTAGCAAAACATGTAAACAAATTGCTCTGACCAAGTTAATCAACGACATCTGATGATGGAAATCGACCTAAAAAGTATTTGAACGGCCATATTAGCATGTTAAATTTCAATAGCAGACTTTTTTAAAATTTTGGACAGAATATTTGTTCTATCATATGCTGTTAATTTTTGAAGATACTCTGTTAATATGTGAAAAGCTATTAAAATTTGTAATCTGAAACTATGCAAATAATAATCTGTGGATTTCTCCCTTTTAATATTGCGTCTTCCTCTTTTTCTTTTCTGTTGTTGTTATTGGATTTAATCTTGTAAAATTATAAGAAACATTTTAGTTTTATCAATTTATTAGAATTAAAAGAGTAGTTTTATAAGCTGTAAGATTTTACTAATAATAAATATCTACCATTTATACATGTTACATCAGTAAAAGATATGAGTTGTCTGCAATCACAGTGTTCTCTATGAAACACTTTTCAATGGTACACAGAGATGGTGATTAGACTTCAAGTTTAAATTCTCGTTTCACTTAATTAGCAATAGAACAAATCAAATCTCTTACCTGTCAGAAAGGAACTGGAGGCAACTAGTGGATTTTCACATTTTATTTTAAACACTGCTAGCACATTTACACAAGAAGCGCAATGGAACAAAAAAAACACAACCGGACATCACAATGTACACAACCAGAGTCTCCATATCAAAAACCTAGAGGCCCTCGGGCCGAAAACTTTTGACCTCGAAGGGTGGAAATATAGTTTCAACAGATGGTTACACATTGGGTTGTGTTCTTACAAAAATTCTAAAATGAATAAGTTGAAAACCTTCTAAAGTGGTATTTCTGCTTATGTTTTCTTTGATCTCCTAATGATTTTTCATTTGTAATTGATAATGCATTTTGTAAAGAATAAATGAAATTTTCTTGGTATCTTCATGGGTGTTTTCTTCTTAGATATTTTCTTGGGAAACTGCTTTGAAATTCCAGAGGTGTTGTAACTCACTAGATGTACATTTATAGACATTCTAGGGATATTTTAAAATCCTATTATATTTTCTTATTTGAATTTAGAGTGTATAGCTCTTTTTATTGATCTGTTGAAAATATTCATTTGATATCTTCAAATATATATTTTTAACAATTATTTGATCTTATGCAAGGTTAATTTTCACTGGGTTTTTTTTTTTAATATTGAATGTTTTTCAATGCTTAATATCTGCATTTTCTAGTCTTAAATCTGTTTCTTAACCTTTCCTGCATTTTTTTAATTAAATGTCTTTTGTGCTTCTTTTACTATACTAAAATTGTGTCTTTGGTGCATTCATTAAAATGTATTAAGTTATATTTATAATGATACGTATGCATTCAAGACTTCTGTGGTGAATGTTTGGGCTTGGTTTTCCATGCATTAACTAATTTGTGCTTCATTTTGAATCTTGTGTATTCTGCTTTTCCTTGGTAGCATGAAAAACTGGCCTATTACTTTTAATGTTTGAAAGCACTGATTTTTTAAAAATAATTTTTTCAACTCTTTAATTGGAGTTGAAGCTCAGTTTTATATGGACTTATAATTGACAGAAAAAAAATTGTGAACTTCTGCTTTTCATTCAGAGATTTTTGCTTTTCCTGGCTTTTTTAACTATAAAAATACATTTATCTAAAACATGTGAATGCCCTCTGTTTTGTGATTCTTAAGTCATTCATATTTTTATCAATTTTGGTATGTCTTATTGCTTTTTATATGGTCCTGTTCCAGTTTACAATGATCACACATGGAGAACATAAAATGACAACAATTATATGTACTGGAATTTTAATTAAACTTTTTTTATTTTTTCAATTCTTTAAGTGTGCATTCATTTTATGTTTTACATGTCATGAATTTTCAAATAATTCTATACATTGAAAAAAGTAACTGAAAATATTTTGGAAAATGAATTTCTATGATTTATACACCTCTATTTTCAATTTTAAAAATATATATAATCTTGTCTCATTTATATGAACTGAAAATTTTTAAAGAAAATTAGTTGTTCTGAGATTCTCATTTATTGTATAATTTTAATTATATTTTTTATTACTCACTTTTTCAAAGACTGGTATTTATCTCACAGAAAAAGAAGGAATTTTTTATTCACTACCAAAACAATGAGCAGCATTTCAGACATTGCTTGAATTTATAAAAGCATTATTAATTCTGAAAATGCAGATTTATTATGTTTTTTTAAGTGTGATGCCATTTGCTCATTGTGATCATACCTCTCCTTTCTAAAAATAAAATAAAATAAATTCTATATAGCATGTAATTATTCTTACTTATAACTAACACATCTGAATATTAAAAATGTTAGGTGTATAAAACTTGTTTTTTGTATTTGATATGTTTTGTTTCTTTGAAGTTTTCTCTATCTTTTCATTTATTAAATAAATAGATTAAAAATTGATCATTAGAATTCTTGAATATTGCCAAATATGTGCCAAATAAATACTTTATAAAATGTATCAAGTGAATGAGAAAATTTCAAGTTGAATGTTGCTTTTGTATTGACTTTTAATTTCTTTTTATTTTGTTCTAACAGGTTGTGTTAAATTGAATTTGAAATATTTTTAGGTTAAAAGTTGCTAAGGTGCCTTTAGCTGGTAGTCCTCCATTTATTAGCCCAGAAAATAAAGAGAATAGGCCTTTACCTTTTGCGCACATTGGAAACGTTCTAGGTGTGCTAAATTCTTCAAATAGCCAGTTAGAAAATTTATTATTCTGGCGAGATTATTATGGTGATGATGAAAATTGTGAGTAATCTTTTTTCTTTAATTAAATTATACTTTATTTTAACAATTTCTAATGTCTCTTAAGTATGAATTGGAAGAGAAAATCTAATTGAAAAATACATTTGTTGCTTATTTTATTAAAAAATTTAGTAATTCTATTAAATTTCTGAGATCAGAAATTACACAATTCCATGAAAGTGCAGATGGCAGCGTTTTTGAAGTCGAATTTTGTCATTCTAAAAATAGATTAATTTTCTTTTTTGCAATAATTCTACTGTGTTTTTAATGTCTAGTGCAATTAGTGTAAATTTAATTTGCCATCTGATTAATCTTATTGTGCATCTCAATAATTATATTCAGTGCAATTCATTATTTTAAGAATTTCAGTTTTTTGTCCCCTTCCCAAGCCTGAGTTTTTGGTGAAATTTTTATATGTTGCAACTAAATTAACTTTCGTGATTTAGCTAGTAATTTTTAAATATTTAAAAAAATTCCAGGTTTCATATTTATGTGAAGTTTATAGAAATTTAATTGGGTTATGATACATATTAACAATTATTTTTTGTCTTCTAATTACCTTTTGATTGCATATCTTTTGATAAAGCTACAAAAATATTACTTATATTTTGGAGTTATCATAGGCAAGGTGCGGATTGAAACATGAATTCCGGGCGAAACTTATTTTAATGATAATATGTATTTACGATATTCATTCATAAAAATATTAGAGTGCTATAGCTTACCAATTCAATGAAAAGAACCTTTTAACTTTCGGCGTACCTTACATACTAATAAATTGTTACCGTCGTTGGGCAATCAATCAGCACGGTCAACAGCGTACGTTCTTCGTACCCGCGAGGGCAAAGCTCTATTTGAAGTAGTCTTTGTATTTTAATTTTCATGTTATTCATTAATGGGTATAAACATTTGGACTTCATAATATTTTGACTACCTAAATTAACTTGAATTAATTAAGGGACTTTGCGACTCAGTAATCATAGCAAAACCTAGAAGAAGTTTATTTGTTTAGATTTTCTACAAAATCATGAGTAATAGGAATGTATAACTTTGAAAATATAATTGAATTAACTTACAGCTTAAATTTTAGTTTTTGTTCTTATAGATTTCTGCCTATGCGTTCTGATAATAGTTTTTCGCTTGTATTCTTGCTCATATTTTATAGGATTTTATTATCTAGATGATGAAATAAATATTTGGGTTTGTGTAAAAAAGACTTCTTTTCTAGCTTTCTATCGAATTTGAGCAATGATTACAATTTTGTACCGTGTGGCTGCGAATTCAGTAGTTTAACACTTATTTTCTACTATTTCCCCTTTGTTTATTAAAGTAAAAAACTTTCGCTTATGTATTTAATAATTTGTCAACCGTATCCATCCGAGACTATCATAATAGTACATTATTACAAATAATATTTCACTCTTAAAATCCAAAAGTTTCAAATTGTTACTGATTCTAAGATGGCAGTAATAATTTAAATTATCCATCGCCTTTAAATTTATATAATTATTTTAACACTTAAAAATTCAATATTCATTGTAAGTCAACTATTAAGTAAAATAAAATTTATTTCTATGTCAAAAAAAATGAGTAACCAAAATTTAAAATATTTTTAAATTGAAAATTTGAAATAATTTTTAAAAAAAAGAAGTTTTAATAAAACATATCCAGGATCGAATCCAGACCTGCCAACTGCCGAATATCTTGATTATCGTTCTGATTGGCAACTGAATTAAAAACATAAGATATTCGACTAGGTTGAAAACATGAAGTTGAATAACAATTCGCATTTTTATCTTTTGAAGTTTCAACAAATAGGGACATTTCTATTTCCAATTATAGCGAACGTACAATTTTTTTTTTCTGTCTCTATGTCATTTAGGAGCCGAGCTATAGCTAAAATTTTACATGTATGTGCTGCTTATTTATAAGCAATAAAAAACTTTAAATGAATTTTTGATAAATGATTTGTTTTCATTATTCTATTGTACAAAGTATTGTTATATCCCAAAAAATAACCAAGGTTTCTGAATGAAATGTATAATTAGTTCTCGTTATGTTATGCGAAATGTAATGAACTATGGATTTGATTTTGAATGATTTAGAAGTGGATTTACGATTGTTTATTATAAATATTTTTGAAAAAATCCAAAATTTCATAGATAATTTCATATATTACATATTAAAATTTTATTTTTGAATATCATTCTTAGATAATAGCTAGTTACGCTCTAAAATATGTTACACATGTAATGTGACAAAAAAATGAACTGTAACGATTTTGTTTCTCTTAAACAATTTTAGTTTATGTAAATAAATGCTGAAATTTACCTCAAAATATACTTTTTCTTCAAACTCTGCATATATATTTAGTTGATTTCACTTTTATTCATCATGTCCTATTATTAATATAAAACATCAGATAAACTTTTTTTCTTTTGAAAAATTCTCTCCGAACCTAGTGGAATACCGTAAAATATTTCCATCCATTCCATCACCAATTTTGTCAGGTAATGAATCTTTATAGAAACGGGAGCGGCTGAATGTTATGAGATACGCAAAAAGTAACTTTCAAAAGAAATTAGAGGCACCCACTTCGATTAGAATGTTCAATCTCTTATTCCATTTTTCTCTAACATTTATGCTACCAGAAAAAATTTACTTAAGCAGTAAAATCTGATAGAATAACTGTTATCGAACATTCGGAAATCACAAATTAGCTTTTAACTATCAAAACTAATGTTTATTTATTCAAATTGAAGCTCTTCAAATATGACACGTCCATTTAACCATCGTCAACGTCATCAGTATATCAAATGTATGAATCATAAATATTCATTCTTCACTTTCTACCTATGCATATTAGTTGAAATCAAACTATGCATATATAGTGTAAAATTAGCAGTGGAGGTTCCCATATTATTTTCTTTATTGCCACTATCTCCGTTTCCAATGGAAAGGCATCAAAATTAACATCTATAAATCCTTACTTAGCCATTCCTTTTTCCCCCCCTGCCCGAAATGTTAGGTTTCTTGCTCTTTTCTATATTTGGCATCAAACGCATCAAATAGTTGTTCATAATCAACTTTCATACAGGAAAAGTAAAATATATGTAATCTCGTAGTTTAAAAATGACAGCTGTTAAATTGACAGAAAATTAACATTATTGGCGGGAGTGACACTATCGCATTAATAAATCTCACTTTCTGTCATATAATAAATTATTCCAAATGTATGAAAATATAGATTTTTATTACGCTAAATGCATGTTCCTAATCATCTCACTTCTTAAATTGTTGAGTATTGGATAGACTAAAAATGAAAATTGAATCTATACTTAGCTGTGACGTCCTATATAAGAAACCCAAGAAATATATAACATGGCAATTTCCTTTAAAGTGCCTTAAAACAGGCCTATATTTCTATGCTCTTTAAGGTTCACAGTGTGTGCTATAGCCTCTATTCCTAATTACTCGTCCTGGTCCTATTAGAATTTGTAGTTTTGAATGAAAGTCAAATTTTTTTCTGTATATTTTTATAACACTTTATTTTTCTCTTTCATAGGTAAATTGGTTGCTAAAATTGCGCGTAAAGATTATTTATCTATGAAATTATCTCAGCGTCCAGAAAGACAAGATTTGATAAATAAAAATATTATACACCTACAAAGCGAACAAGAACGACAAGAAGTATGGGAAGCAGTTGGAAATCAACTCATCAGGTACGTTTATTATTATTATTTTATTTATTTATAGAATATTACTTCTTGGATTATTTCTAAAAAAAATTATACTTTAAAAGAAAGAGGGAAGGGGGATTTTATTTTGTTAATAAAAGAAATTGTTTAGAAACTTACATGAATACTATTCAAATACGAATCTAAGAAATATATTTTGAATCAGGTTCTTTTTCTGCTTAATTTCTTATTAATTCATTCAGTTTTAATGTCTTGTCTCTAAATTAAAATAAAATTTAATTTAAATTATGATTTATTCTAGATTTTTGAATTGTTTTTATATAAAAGTTATGACTCATTTTTAAAAATGCCATTACCTTAAAATGTTGGGGGAAATGGGTCTGGTTTTTCCAGATCAGAAATATTTCCACTGAATTGATGTGTCAGATTGTAAACATAAAAACTGAGGACCTGGGAATAAATTAATGAAATAATTTTATTTTCCAGCCTTAAAATGCATTAGACAATATACCATTTAATGCATTAGGCTGTTCTATTGTACTGAACATATTAGATCTTTAACCGCAATTTAGTATATTTAATAAAAATTTAGAGGTTGTACTCTTTACTAACAGTTTTAATAAAATTTGTTTCAGTGATCGGCAATATTAAATTTTATGTATAACATTTCCAATTCCATTTTTTAAAAGAAAGTTTATCTTATTCATATTATATTTAACTAAATACAGTATGACTATTTAACTAAATATAATATGACTTTTTATTCTATTCATATTATTTAACAAATGTTTTTAGTAATGATTTAAAGCAACTTAAGCAAAAGTAACCTGAGTGCCATTTATTTCATTTTCCTTCCCTTCTTTTTTTTTTTTTTTAATACGAAACAATGAGGAAGATTTTATAAGGTTGCGAATTTTAGAAAAGTGTTTGAATAAAAGGTTTTTAATTTGCTTTCTAAATTTACTTTATTGTTTGCTTGTTTCAAAGTTTTACTAGTTATATAAAAAAAATTTTTATTTCAATTCTTTTTAGGAGACTTAGTTTGAGGCCAACTGCTGAAGAATTAGAGCAGCGAAACATCTTAAAAAGTAGGTTTTTGATATTTTGAATTCGAAATTAAATTCAATATTCATAATAAAAGTAAAAAAAAGAAACAACTACGAATTTTGGAGTGTTAAATTGTATGGTGTTATTTCAGATTGTAATATATCTGGAATGAATCGAAATTCCATATTCAAACTGTCTGGGAAGAAAGAAAAGACTCAAAAAAGAGCAACAAAATAGACTTGCACAAGTACATAGGCCTAAAAGTGCCACTGGCGTCATTTGGGAGATGCATGTTAATGGCAAGCCAGAAATAAGGGGCAATATATAGTCTAGTTTCACAACTGCTCTTAAGTTTTTATCAATCACAATTATGACATTCATATTTGCTATGTGTAGATGGGGTCCCTCAGAAGCTACTGCACCCCTTTTCTGTAGTAAAAAGCGGACACGACATCATCATGTGTAGATGGGGAACCCTTTCAAAAGTGCATGGTATTTTGAGAATATTTGTAAAAGTGTTGACGATTCTTGTGTTGAAGTATGTCAGTAGCCATCTAGTAGGTCACAACTTTGAGGGCCCGTTACAATAAGAAAGCCACATTTTTGATAGGTATTTTGGATGGTTCATTTACCAATTCTGTCAAGTTCCAAACGTTCTATTCAACAATCGCATATAAAGTTTGTAGATTTGAATAATTCTGGTATTGCTACCAGCAGAAAAATTATACGTTTATTCAACTATTCAGAATAGTAAAAAAATAGAACAAATTAAACAGACATGGACAGTGAATATAGAGGCTCATTGTTTCGATAGTGTAAGGTACCTGCACAATCTGATCATATGTTCATTATTTACGACAAAAGGAAATCATTTTATGTGTGTAAAATCCGATAAAGAAATTGATGCTTGGTTCGAAGACAATGTTCTAAGTACTGTATACTTAATGCATTCAAACATATTAAGATGAAATCCAAGGGACGATCAAAATTCGATCTTAATAACAGTAATATAATAGAAATTAAAAAATTGAAAGTAATATACAACTAGCATCACAGAAATTCCTTTAACGAAAACTTAATACAGTTTCATGTTTCAACTTTAAAATATAACATTTTAGATGTTTGCTTCGTATTTTTATTACAACATTCTTTATACAATTACAGGTCACCGATAGAATTTAAATACGTACAAAAAAAATTGAAGTCCGATTAAAAAAACGATTAACAATATCTAAAGCTGTTGTTGCTTCAAAGTCGGTATTATATCATTGCTTCTACCATCAGATTTTGATTTACTTTTTTCTTCCTTATTATTTTCTTTGCTTCTTTTTGAATCAGTTATAGCAGGATCACTCTGTTCTTTTGATGTGAAGATATAAACAAAATCTATTCACATAATCATGTTCTATTGCATTTTGGGGAACTATACCTTTTGCTTGAGCTTCCTCAAATTTTACAACAAATTCATTCATGTCACCTTAATTAACTTCATCTGCATCGGCATTTTCTAGAATTATGAAATCAAAATGTTTTAAAGCAATTTTTAGCTATAGAATTTTTAAAGCATCCAGCATATTCATTTGAAAAGGAACGCTTTTATCGAATTAAGTTATCGTTGCTTTAATCATATCTTTCTGATAATGTTACTTAAGGCAATGGATGATGCTTTTATCACAAAGCTGCAAGTTATATATTATATTTGGACATAGAAATATTAATTTAATCGCCTTTTAAACTCTAATTTCACATAATCATTATGTGAAAAAAATTATCCAAAATCATGCAAATTTTCTTATTTTCTCGATTTATTTTTTCTACCATTCCTCAAAAATTCTGTCATTCGACTGTAACATTTACATATTGGTGGATCATATATTATTTGCAGCAGCGTTAAATAGTAGTTGAGTATTAAGAATCATTAATGTTCAAAATTTCATACTCATTTTTAGTAGTTGAGTATTAAGAGTCATTAGTGCTCAAAAATTAACGCAACTTGCTTGTTGCTTGAAAACGAAAGTGGGGTAAGGAACCCTGATAGTCGTTCCGCCAGTGTAGAGTCATAAAAACTGTAAAACATTTACTTTTTAAATCTTTTTGTAAAAATAAAGGCATGGTAAGAAAATAAAACAGTAAACTGTTCTTTTCTCCGGGAAGTGATGCCACAAGTAAACTTTATAGGGAAACTTAGTAATGTATTTATTAAATATAAAGAAAACAGAGAAAGCAGTAACACAGCATAGCTTGCTGAATTACGATATCATGAGTAATGGCTCCTATCATTTATACCAAAATTTTGATCTACATGGTTACAGTGGTTGTCCTGTATTCTTACAAATTCTGTAACAATGGTGCATGTCTATTTAGGAACCTTTCAGCATGATTACATGCTCTAAGATGCGTGAAAAGTTGCTGTCGATTTCACCATACAAATGTTGCATGTTCACACTTTCAGCTTTTGTAAATTATTATGTACTCTTTATGCCAGAAATTTAAATTACTAACTCTGCAGTACGTTATACTGTCCACTATAACAGAATCCTCTTATTCTATTGACATGTTCAACTATGCTTTCTAATGGGATCATAGCTTCTTGCATTTATCTGCTTTAATGGTATCTACCTGAGTTGTCCAAAATAATGAAAAACCCACACAAAATAGATTGTTTTGCACCTAATAAACTGACGGGCCAAAAAAACTGATACACCTGCTTAATATCTTGTAGGGCCCCGGTAGCTGGTATGAGTGCCGCAACACGACGTGGCATGGACTCAACTCAAGTTTGAAGTAGTGCTTGAAATAACTGGCCCCATGAACCCTGTAGGGCTATCCATAAATCCGTAAGATTACAATTGGGTGAATATCTTCTTTGAACAGCACGTTGCAAGAAATCCCAGATATTCTCAATAATGTTCATGTCTGGGGATTTAGGTGGCCAGCGGAAGTGTTTAAAGTCAGAAGAGCGTCCCTGTAGCCACTCTGTAGTAATTCTGGAAGTGTGGGGTGTCACATTATCCTGCAAGTCTGTCGGGATGCACGATGGACATGAATGGGTGCAGGTGATTAGACAGGAGGCTTACGTACTAGTCACCTGTCAGATTCTTTTCTAGACGTATCAAGGTTCCATACCACTCCAACTGCACACGCCATAGACCATCACAGAGTCTCCACCAGCTTGAACAGTCGCCTGTTGACATGCAAGATCCATGAATTCATGAAGTTGTTTCCATACCCGCATACGCCCATCCGCTTGGTACAATTTAAAACGAGACTCGTCAGATCAAGCAACGTGTTTCCAATCATTAACAGCCCAATTTCGGTGTTGGCGGGCCGAAACGAGGCATAAAGCTTTGTGTCGTGCAGTCATCAAAGATACACAAGTGGGCCTTCGACTTCGAAACTTTTCGTTAATGGTTCGCATTTGACGCTTGAAATTTGCAGCAATTTGCAGAAGGGTTGTACCTCTATCATGCTTAATGTTTCCCCCCAGTCGTTGTTGGTTCCGTTCATGCACGTTCTTTTTCCAGTCGCAATTTTGTCGGATTCTTGATATTCACGGTACCCTCGTGAAATGGTCTTACGGGAAAATCCCCATTTCATCACTACCTCGTAGAGGTTATGTCTCATCTCTCGCGCGCAGACTATGTTCAGACCATGTTCAAACTCACTTAAATCTTTATAACCTGCTATTGTCGCACAGTAGCCAATCTAACATCTGTGCCAGACACTTTTTGTCTTATATAGGCGTTGATGACCGCAGCGCCATTTTCTGATAGGTTCCATATTTCTTTTTTACATTCGCATGCCTCTTGGAAATGAACATACACAAATTATGTATGATAGTTAGTGGCATTTGTGCCATTTCTCATGTAGAAACTGTTTTAATCCCTGGAGAGAAGGAGGGAAATGGAACCTCATTCTTTCTTCCAAAACAGACCACAGAGGCTCTATGATGTCCAAGATTGACGATTGGGTAGGGCACGGAAGGTTTTTAACCGAGTCCTCATGTTGCCGAAACTATAACTGAACAGTACCGGGGAATTATGATCTTAATAGGTGCAGTCTCTAGACAGAAACAATGTCTGCGCTGTAGAATGCAGTTGGTCGGCCAAAAGGGTGACATAGTCATTACTATAGACCTGTTAATGTTAAGGGACCAGGGGACCTACTCCAAACCACCAGATGAGGCCCCAAACCATTACAGAATCATTTCCATTCTTCACTATAGGAAGGAAGCAGTCTGGGTTGTAGGTTTCTACAGGTATTCGTCGCACTTAAACCGCCCCATTGGTAGGGAATAGGGAGAAACTAGACTCATCAAAAAAACAATATATGTTTCCTTTGATCTGCAGTACAGGTTTTATGTTCTTGCACTACTGTACTCGCCGTTTCTGATTTACATCTGTCACAATGAATTTTGCCATCGGAACTCTGTCCCAAGCATTTTGTTTATACAATTACCGTCAAACTGTATGGATTAACAATGAGTTTTGTAAATTTTCATTCAGTTCAGCAATCACTTTTGCTTCCGTGGTGTTCCTCCTGGGGGTCAAAATCCTCTTTAAAGTCAGTCGGTCTTTCGCGAGCTTTTCTTCTACAGTTTGTTCTATCAGATCATACTCTGCCATCATCGTTCTATTCTGTGATGACCTTCAACACGATGCCTACTGATACCCCTAACAGTTATACCTCTGTGGTTTCCAATGCGCCAACCAGACGGGCTCCTATCTGCCCTCATTTGAACTCTGGCCAGTCTCTCATTTTAGCTTTACCTGAAATGAAATTATTGATGTGCAATACACTCGCGCATGCCCTTGAGAATATAGGCAACAATGTAGTGCAAAAAACTAATATTTACCTATTTATTTTAGTCCTATACTATAACATATGGGTCATTTTTTCAGCGATTCATTTCCATTATTTTGGACAACCCCTGTATATTGCCATACTCATTGTATCTATGATATACGCCATATTGCTATATTGTATTCCTATTTTAAATTTCTGTTTTAATCATTTAATGTGTTTTATAGACCAGACTCCTGAAGAGATGAAAAATGAAAAAGAGCAGAAGAAAATTATGCTTATAAGAAAGGTAAGCTACATCATACAAATTTCAGTCTTATTTTAGTGGACAGTGTTTAATTAAAAGTTAATTTTTATTGTATGCGTTATCCAACTGTACTTTTGAGAAGTTTTTAATATTACAATAGAAATCAAAATATCTTTCTTTTCATTTCTGTACTATAAAATTCATTTTTTGCTAAAACTTTATTTTCTTTGAGAATGCCACGTCATGACTACACATTATAATAACATTTATTTAACAATGTTTTGTTATCTTTTTATGATATTTGTTTAATCAGATGAATTTAAAGAATGGTGGGAAAGGTTATATTCTAATACAGCTATATTTGTCCTCATATTTATTTATATCCATGGTGTAATTAAATATTCGCCACATAAGTGGTAGTAATTACAACATGCAATTCAGAATGTATAAGAAATGTGCATCATTTTATTTTGTATTCACAATTCATTTTTAGCCCAAAGATATTGATATAAATTATATTTCGTTTTAATTTAAGTGTTGGAAGATTGATAAAAGGGAAATGAATTTATTTACACATTTAAAATTGTCCTTATAATTATTAATGCTAATTCGATTTGCTGGGATATTTTTTTGTAAATTTTACATTTATTCATAGGTTTTAATTTGAAAAATTAAAGAAACAAATAAAATCGATTAAAAGCTTTTAAGGAGTATGTTGTACATATTTTATAATCTGACTGTAATGACCTAATTTTTCAGTAATATCGAAAAGTAATTTGCATATTAGTGTGGCAATTTTATTTCTTTATGCAATGGTATGTGCTTACTAATATATATACTTATAATACGCGTGTAATATGCTTAAATTCAGTTCTCTTCACTGTTGGTGGCAAAGGTTTACCTACCAACAAAGAAGCAATACAGAACCACCGGGGGAGGGGGGAAGCAGATCCAATTTCTCTATTTTAGATTCAAAACAATTCGTGGAAGTTTCATGTTTAATTAAGACCGTTTAAATATTAATTAACTCGTTGAAATTGTTCGTCCTCTGTTTTCTTTTTTATTCAAATACTCACCTAATTTGTAATTCATTTTTAAAAATTTGTTTGAATACTTGTAAAAAAACCCATTGTTTTTGGTTTCTTTAACTGATCTTCAAAAGATTGTTAATATTTAAGTATACTTTTAATGAACTTTTAAAATTTGATTAATTGCACGGAGATTTAATTCTTGAAAAAAATGTGGTTATATTCCATTCTAGATATTTGTATATATATCGAAACACGGGTTCTAATACTATGTCAACTTAATTTGTTGTAGTATTATCAAGGAAATATTTAATCGAACTTTAACAAGGAATGTGTTTTTACTACTTTGAATTATGTTTCAATTTAACAAAATTTTTAATCTTCTCTTTTTTTATACTTATAAATTATTTCAATAACAACAAAAATGAATTAATCGAACTGAGCTACTGTAATATATCGATGCTTAATATTAGTAATGATAACATATGCAAAATAATACTTAAACTAATGTAAATGAATTTTAAAATTCATGTTTTTTATTAGTTATTTTTTTAATCAAACAATGTTACTACGATACATAAATATACGAAAAGAATTAATGTATAAGAATCTGTCGACGCAATTGAAAATGGGGGGGGGGGTCATCTATTTATTCTTATCAGCCCCTTAAAATTCAGAAAGAACAAAAAAAAATGCTTTGAAAGAATTACCTTGAAAATAATCAGAACTTCCATCATCTTCGGGTGAGGAGTTTTTAATAAAATAATTCCCCATGAATTCTTTTTCGTCACTAATACTTCTAAGACGGGACCTAAACGATTTTATTGCGCTAATTTGGCATGCTTCAAGCTCATGTTACTTTTAACGTAATCAGTGAAGCAACAAATAACTCATTCAACTTTTGTATCGATTGTGTCAGGATGAAATGTAATAATAACTGAACGATTGCATATTCTTATATTGGAGACTATATAAAAAGAATGGAAATAAATTCAAACTGTATTATGGAAGAACTTTTCATAAATATAGAATTTTAAAAATATTCGAGATTTTCCCCAAAACTTCGTTTTGTTTTGTTTTTTAATTATTGTAGTTACCTTTATAAAATAATTGTTTAATAAGAATTACAGGAATTCAGATGTGATTTTCGACAGTATTTGCTTATATTTTATTAAATTTTTTTAACAGTTAAGTTAGAGAATTATCATAATGAAATAAGCATAATAGATGAGAAAAAATTATAATTTCCTTACAGTAGAAGTAATAACGATTAGATGAACAAAATGATGATTATTATTTTCCCAATTATTTTGAATCAGGGGAAGAAACACAAACTCCCTATGCATGTATAATATAAATGCTTCAATTGTCCTAATAATTCCGCCGGCAGTAATCGAAATAGTAGCTGGATATAAAAATTTAATTTTTCAAAAATTATGTTGATATCTTAGACAAAAAACAAAGTCGACAAAAATGCGACATCTTATTCACTTGCCAACTTGTCGGTTATTACACCAAAATAATACAGATTATAAACCAAATGAAAGCCATTTGAATCAAGTATCAGAAATTCTGCGGATTCAATGCCTGTGGGATCCGTTGCATTGATTTCTTAAGCAGCCAACTTAAAGGAATTGCCAAATTCGACATCTTATTCACTTGTTACCTTGTCAGATATTTTGCCTAGTCATTATGCCTTCTTAAACAGTTATTTCGATTTATTTATAATATATTAAATTTAAAATGGTTTTTAAATTATATTCATTAATTCTCAATTCTCCAAAACGGTGAACGATAGAGAGTGGAGGGGCTAGTTGTTACAGACAGAGGGGAATTATTGACCCCCTACTAAAGTAGCCATTGGTTTTCTTGCTTCAATACTACCCAGTTTTAATTTATCAGCGCCCGTAAGGAATTGCGGACATTATCCAATGTGTTACATGTAAAACTCTTTAGTATTTTTTGAAATATAATTCAATTCTGTTTTTGTAACATTGATGAAAATGAAAAAAACGTGTTTTTACATTCAAACTTATTGAAAAGCGAGATGCACGAGCGTTTATTTTATTGCTCAATATTTTCTCAAATCTTTGAATTACACTAGCTTATCTACTCTTTATGGTATCAACAGTCACAATCGTGGCTTCCCACGAATAAGTAGCAAATGGAATTAAAAGTTTCTGAACTTTAGCACCTAAATGTGAATATTCATCTTTTATTGATAAGCAAAATTCCATGTTGTTAAATTTTGTTTGAATGAATTGACATTAAAAAATGAAGATGGAACATTGGCGCTGAAAGGGATCTGGAATTCATTCGGAAGTTTTGAAAGTGTATTTTTCGATCCATATGATAAATTGTGATAAATATTCTGCACGATCTATGAAGTTGTATTAAAATAATATAAATAAAATTTTGAAAAATTCTTTCTTGTGGTAGCCCTGAAAGAAAATCAAGATTCCTCATGTTACCATGATGCACATTTTGGAAACCACTGATTAAAATTATATAGATGATATCACTAAATGATTATCCTGCTTTAAATAAATTAGTTTTTTTCCACCAAAATTCTTGCAGGCATACATTTTTCAAAATTGTACAAAATGGATGAAATTTAATTTTATGCACATAATATAAATTTAATTTTAAAAAATAGACCGCATTGGCGTGATGGTAAGGTCATGGCACATGAACCGTAGGGTTTCATCTTCGAAACCCGATTCCATCGAAGAACCCTCGTGTGATGGGGGTCCGTTCACGTTAAATCCTTCAGGGCCAAACGTCTTCTTGCTGGCATGGTGTGGGGCACTTTGTGAAAATGATAGATTCCAGATACCATACATAATATGCACCTAATCTACGTATAATTAATCACAGAGAGTGCAGTTGGATTCCAAATCTGTTACCCAACAGTCTCAGAATTGAAAATTTACTGATAAGGTACCTCACTTTTGTAGAACATTGTGAAATGAAGTTTAGCACTTGAGAACACCTATTTATGTAATAATTAATTTATAAAACTGTTGAATTTCCAATCATTTAATATTACATAATCATTAAAATCTTAGTTTGAAATTTGAAAACTTTTAAAGATAATTTTTAATTCAAATAAATGCACAAAATGTTTTCTGAATTTGTTGGTAAAAGTGATGTGATAATATTTTGTTTGATACAGCATTGAAATTTGTTCCAGAATTATATTTTTTATAACCTGAAATCTGATTATAAATGAATCTTATTTTCCTAAATTAATTCTTATTTGTGGCCATTTATTATTTCTTTTTTTTCTTTTCTTATCTCAGTTAAGCTTCAGGCCAACAATAGAAGAGTTAAAAGAACGCAAAATCATACGCTTTAGTGATTATGTAGAAGTAACTCAAGCTCAAGATTATGATAGACGTGCCGATAAGCCATGGACCCGTTTGACTCCTCGTGATAAAGTAAATATTTTTATTGAAAAGGATTTCATTCTTAAGATATTTAAGTGTAAAGATCTCCATCAATGTTAAGTGAGAAGCATTTAATACTTCTCGCTTTTTGTTAGTTCGTTCAGAAACTCTTATTTTTGTTTTCCAGGCTGCTATTCGAAAAGAGCTTAATGAGTTCAAAAGTGTTGAAATGGAAGTTCATGCAGAAAGCAAACATTTTACGCGGTAAGTTTGTTGTTTAAATTAAATTTATGACAAAAACATATCATTAAAACTGACGAAATATATTAGCAAATAATATTTTATATTTTTTTAAAATAATTTTTGTTAAATAATTTCTATAATGATTCTACTTAATGTAATCGTCAGAAACTGTGATTACTTTAAAACTTCTGATTTTAATGGCTAATTTTAATATTTTGTTTTCATCCAATTAATATTTTCATTTTTCAAATTCTGTATTAGTAAAAACCAATAATTGATATTCCTTTCATACACACAATATTAATTGAGAGGTTTTAAACTAGCGTGATTTTCTTGCATTATTAGAAATTTTATTTATAACAATATTGTTGAATCTAAAATGTGAGCGGTTAATTTACATGCTCCATAGAATTTTTTAAAAATTCCTGTTGAGTAGATTTCAATTAGGCATTATGTTATTCACCCTGAATTTTTATTTTAACTATATTTTTCATATATATTTATTTTTAATTCTCCCTAATCAGCCAGTTTGAAGACATACAAAATATAAAATCTGTCCAAATTGCTTTTCAAGACATTCATACAATAATTTACTAAGGTACATTCCTATTGTATATAATTATAAAATTATTTTTTTATCAGTATAATGACATTTATGGATGAATATTTATTCAGGAAAATAAATGTATTCTGTGTGGTTGATTTTAAATTTGTACTTATTTATTCTCTTATTTGTCCAGAACTTGCCTAAAAAATAGAAATTGAAAAATAAAATAAAAATTCCTTATTTTATTCCCATTTTTCTTGTAATATTCCAGGAGGTAAAGGAAAAAATCCTGGTTACTTCTTGTTTTTAAGGCATAAAATCATTATTTCTTAAATTCTACCTTGTTTGTGAAGGGGGAGGTTTTAGAAGATTGTGTTAGAATAAATGATGATAGATTCTTTATGTGAGATCGGTTGTATTCTTCCTGTATCGATTATTGACATGCCAAATATTTCTTATATGCTTGCTAAAAATTCTTTTTCCAAAGTTTGTTTATATAATTTAAAAGAATTTTTTTTAAGGTTTCACCGACCATGAAAATCCAATTTCTCGAAGAACAGAAGTTTCTTCAATTTAGTCTGCGCTTTGTGTAGAGTCTGTTGTGGGAGATAAGCGTTGCAGATGAACATATATATCGTTCCAAAATGAATTCTGTTGGAAAGATGCAAAACTTGTGATCATCACAAACTCATCTGTTTAAGAAAAATATTTGCTTCTGCTGTATGAATATCTATAAATATATATTCACAGCGCAATTGTGATAGTTACAAGGTTTGTGCTGCTTATGATTGTTTAGAGATAAATGCTGTTCGGAAATGCACACTGCCAGAGAAATACCAAAGCTCCTCTGCACCTGCACATCCGAATTAGCATTAAAATATGTACTTTTCTAAAACTATGCAGTTTGCTTACATACAGTGCAAGGCGAATGCAAATAATATTCTTATTTAGTTACTATATTTTTAAAACGAGAAAATAACAAGAAATTTAGTTTTATATTTCATGTTTAAAAAAAAAACTAAATAACAAGTCTTAATTTTTTAGATTACACTATTTCAAATACTTGCAGCTCATGGTATTTTATCACTGATTATTTTGTCATTCTATAAAGAATTTTCATTATTAAGTTGTGTTATATTTTTTTATAATTTTCTGTTTATTTATTTACTAATGCTGTAAAAATATTTTTAGATAATTTTTTATGCCTAGTCTTTTGAAAGCTATTTGATTTTTTATATATATTAAATAACTGCTGCTATTTTATTTTTATTTTTTGACAAGTGCATTTTGTGTTCACACTTTTGAATTTGAAAAAGTTGAATATTATTTGTTTTTAAATAATATATATATATATGAATGTATGTATGTATGTTGATTATTTTTCTATATATAAGTTGTTTGCATATATTAAATTTTATACTATATATGGATCTGAATTTGTTTTTTTAAGATAAAGCATTTTATACCAGTGACTTAACGGTTTATACCGTTGTGAATCTCAGTATTTGTCATGCTTATAATGAAATGGCATTTAAACATGTATTAAAACTATTTCTTCTTTTTTGATCATTTTAATTGATAACAAAAAGGAATTTACATTTATGAAATTTAATATCAATTGCCAATGTTATTTTTCAATGAACTATTATGCCATTTTATTTTATTAAAAAAAAAACACTTACATGATGTGAATGTACCATGCCAACTAATCATCCATTCCTCTGCAATCCATCTTTTCCTGGTCATTCAGGGAAGAATAGGTAGTATTTTTAGGATGCTTAGTCTTTCACAGTTTTATTCTCAAATTAGTGCCATGTATTTATTTGTAATCTATATTCAGACCTTTATTCATTTAAGACAGTTGCTTGCTGCATCATAAAGCTATTAAAAAAATTAGTAATACAGGAAATGTTTTTTATATTAAAATTGTTTAGTTTTAAAAAGATAATACACTAAAAATTTACAATGTATAATAAAACAATTATATATTCTGACTTTGATATAAAGGTTGAAAAACTTTTGTAGTAGTATTTTATTTTTACTAACCCCTTGGTTATTTTACCAAAACTATGCAAGCCACATTTTTATCTATTTTCTTACATCTATGTGAATTCTTGTGCTGTGGGCAAAACATTGTAACTATTTGCTTTATTAAGTATATGTTAGAGTAGTTTAAGCAATAAAGATTGGAAAACAAATATTAATGGAACTTGTACCAGGGACAGAACACTACAGTTATGTGCTTTATTAAGTAGGTCGTAATTTAAGCAATAAGGAATGGAAATAAACAGAAATATTAATGAAGCTATGCAACTTGTACTATGGGCACAATACTACAGTTATTTGCTTTATTGAGTGTATCACAAGATATTTTAAGCAATAAAGAATTGAAAGTAACGAAAATATTAATGAAGCTATGCAAGCCACATTTTTAAGTAATTTCTTGCATGTGTGTGAATTCTTGTATTGTATACAAAATGCTACATTTTTTTTCTTTGTTGGGTATGTTGTAGAGTAATTTGAACTGTAAAGAATTGAAGGTTTAATTTTGAGAAAGAAAGTGTGCTTTTACTTATAAATTGCCTGGTAATTTACTTCGAAATAAATAAAATATTTATTTATTTAATAAATGTGTTACATAAGTGTTTGAGTTCATTGAATTGAATGTTGCATCATTGAATTTTATTTATGAGGCTTAAAAAAAATCCAAGCCTGATAAATAAATATCTTTGACGTTATAAACTACAGTTAATCATATTAAACGATGGAATTTTAATATGCAAATTTGAAATTCATATTTATATTTTATTTCAATTTAAATGATTTACTGAATTTCGAATTCGGCAGATAATAACTTCTTTTATTTAAAGTTGCCCAAAAAGTTCTACGTTTCCAATTCAATTATGTTGAGATATGTAGATTTTAACCAATAAATTCAAAAAATATTCATATAAATATTATTGCATTAAATTTGGTTTCTATGGATAATGATTAATCTTGAAATTAAAAATCTTAATGTATTTAATATGGTGCAACATTAGCTTCAGTTTAAGAAAATAAAAAATATTATTTCACTTTAAATTAAGTTGTATGAATATTTAGGTATTGTGGAAAGATCTGAGCATGAAGAATAAAATAGCAACATTTGTAATGGATTGAAAGACGTTTTTCCAGTTTAATTTTTTCAGTTGTGCAAAATACAATAATTTTGTTTTACAAATTATAAATTTATTTTAATCCCTTAGAAGTATTGTTATAAGTGATGAGTAATTTATTGGAATATTTTATTTTCATTTTGCTTATCGTTTTTAACTTGGATTAAACTAATCTGTAGTTGTTTAGCCTTTTTATGCGCTTTTACTGGTATGTGTGTGAGATTTTGATACAAATATCAAGACAATTTTATAGTAGCATTTTCTTTTTACTAATTATTTGGTTATTTTGAGGAAACTGTGTAAGCCACATTTTAAAATAATTTGTTACATCTTTGTGAATTCTTGTGCTATGGACAAAACACTATAGAAAAGCAGGCTGTCAGTTGAGCCTGTTTGCAATATTTTCTTATTCAAGTGCAATAATTTGTGTCAATTGTTACTAATTATAGATAAATGTTTTTGTCATTGGGAAAGCATATCTGATGCATGTAATTAATTGCACATTTGGCTAATATTTCTAAGTTAAATTTTGTCTAACAATTTCACCGTTTTCTTCTATGCTAAACTAAATTGCATTGTGAATATAAAGGTGCTATTGACCATCTCAAAAGCAGTTAGATAAGTTATCTGTTTGTGTAAGGCACATAACTATAAGGTATTTAAATACTTGATTGTTTCATATCATGATATTGTGCAATGTTTCTCTTGTTCCCTTTGTATCTACCACTGTTGTATGGAGGAGAACATTTATTACTCGGCTTTCCTCTTAAGAAATATTGTATTCATAATGTTTTCTAGCCTTTTAGATATGATTTATAATTTGTTTGTATAATCTCATTTGAAATGTATGTCATCAATCACATAAATCATTACTTTTTTAAAAAAGTTGTGATTGAATTGAAATAGGCAGCTGTTTGCCTGAATATCATCTGTTATGTTACTCTAGTCTAATGTTTCATTTTTGTCATGCTTCCTGTCCTAAAAAGTATCAAGTGCAATTACAGAATTTTTAGTAAGTCGTATTTTTTAGTTGTGATTATATCCTAGTTTCTGCCCATTTTTTTTTAAATTTCTAGTCGCATAGTAGATCTCCTCTTCCCCGCCCTCGAAAATAAAATATTTACTTGATATTCCAAAAATTGAACAGATTTTTATTTCTTTAGAGCCTGCCCCCCCAGACATATACGCACAGTTATGAAGTTTCATTTAAGTAAGAAGGGCAGATGTATGAAAATATTTTGACTTCTGTGGATGTTGTTGATAAAAAGTTTAAAAAATTAAATTTTAATACTTCCCCCGTAGTATAAAAATGTCATTTAAGAAAATGGTTATCTTCTATCCATTTATGCACTTACAAAGTCTCGCATTTCTGGAAACAAAATTTATGGAGGTATGTTTATTTTTAAATTTAGAGGGAGTAATTACAAATTTAGATGAAAGCATTTGTTTCAGAAATCCAAATTTACTCAATACAGAAAAACTCTCGTACGTAAAATTTGTATAGTAGTACTTCATCCAATCATCTTGACTTCAAAGAAATTTGCTAATCTTGCCTAATGTTGTTCACTTAAATAGGCCGACAGTTGCAATTTCGACTTTATAAAGAAGAGAAAAGGAATTTGAAACTGAACATTTAAAATATCTCAAATAAGGACTGGATTTCCAAATAAGTAACTAAAATTATTTGCTCTCACTTATATTCTTTATGTAAGAATGATATATTTCAGTAACACGGAACTTTTGATGTGCTGATAATTTATGCTGTATATAATTGTAATGGCGACGTAGTGGTAGAATATAAGCGTCATATTTGTAATGCCTGCAATCCTTCTAGAAAATGTGTTTACAGAACGGTTTAGCGATTATAAACTACAATCACCTTATTTTTTCAGAAAGACATAAGGAGTATTAGTGCTATATTTGTTATGCAAAATTTTGGCAAGTTGGCTTGTTTTTTAAGTTACACTCATACTAATAAGTGAACAATCTGTCAAGAACTCGACATTCTAAAACAAATAATGCAAAGAATATTTCAACGCAATTACTGACATCTATTCAGTATTCATGGAGTCCATGAGCTGAAATAATAGATTCATGACCAGTGGCAGTTTTCTATAAATGTGTGATGGTATTTTTAGAAACTGACAAGTTCCATTTTGTGTAGTATTATGCTGAATGGTGACCGATACATTACCATTTGGTTATGAATGGCATTATGTCTAAACTAAGGAATAAATTGGTTGTAGCAATACACGCTCTATAGATCTTGGCCAAGGAATTCACAAAAGCGGTTTTTCATTCACAAAGAACAATTGAGTAAGTATTGTTAAAAGAACCAAAATTTGTATAAGTAATGAAAGTGTTAATTTTAAACAATATTTTAAGGACTGCAATTAATGCATTATCTTATCTTTTTTTTAAATATTGATGAAAAATAATAAATGTATTTTTACTTTCTTTTTCTTTCGTTTTAGCTATATTTTGTTATTATATATATTAAAATATTTCACTCATTGACGCTTTATCTTAGTAAGCATCTCAGAAAAAATTTATTTTTCAAACTTTTTATTACCTCTCTCTACAGATGCTAAAGTATTATCATACATTTGTATACCTTATTCGATGAAATTTTGCTATTAGAAGTATATGTATAGTTGCTATAGTTAAATAAATGTTTGTTCCACGTTTTTGGAACTTCCCGTATAATTTTCCCCTCTTTATTTGATGCTAACAGGAAAGAAATTCTTCCAAATGAAGAAATATATGAAATGAAAACATAATTGACTAATTTCAATCATTATAAAGATTCAGAGCTAAAATTAACTTGTTTATCTGCTTTGTGTAAAAGATTAAACTTAATGAAATGTGTTTTAATGTTTAGGTCTTTGTTTTAATGTTAGGTTTAACAAACAAAGTCTAATATCTTAATTTGTTTGTTTTAAACATAATTAAGTTAGAAATATTTAGACTCATTCAAGTTGAACAAGCCTAAATGCTTCAATCACTTTTTTAAATTCTAATTATCTTATTGCTACTGCTGTTTCTACATATTAAATATTCATTAAATATAAAATTGTAAATAATTATTAAAAACATTTTTTTATCGTACGTTGCCAAATTTTTACTTTTTGTTAAATATTGATGTTTCAATTGGGATTGTGGAAGTCTGGCTCAGATCGGATTTCAGAGGTAATGAAACAAGAACGTGAAACAGGTATCTATACTCTATTTCATATGTATTTATTAACGGCGAAATTACGGGAAAAAAATTTAAAAAATTTTTGGAGAATTATCAAATTGATATTGTTTCATATAAAATGTTATTTGCTATAAGGGGATATCATTTATTCGTCGTGAAGTTTTTTTATTACCCTCCTCCCCTTTTTATCAAGACGGAAGAGAAACCATTCAGTTTTGAATCTTTTAAATGAGTAATCTTTGAATTTAGCATTGGAAAATTATCCTTTCTTCTCCTGATTCCAGAGCAGTTCAGATTTTTCAGTTAGAAAATAAAGTAAAAATGAGTTTTTCTTTTCAGAATATGGTTATTATCACAATATATTTATTTACAAATGTTGTCTTCTTCTCTTGGTTTAAGAATTTCCATTTTTTTTTCTGTTAAAAGAATTTTTATTGAAATTCAGTTTTATTGTCAACTTGCTTTTGACATGCAATCTGTTCCTGCTATCATTTTTTATAGTATCATAAGCATCACGAAATTTGATAAGTCACTATTGGTCTGGAATTTTCATAGCATTATTTGTTTTTTATTTCCCTCACGGAACGGGGCCGATATTTAATTTCTTTCTTCAAATATAAATTTTTCATTGTTTCAAAGGCACCTTTAATTTTAAAATGTTGAAACTTATTAATAGAAAAACTAGCTATTGGTGTATGAAATTAAATTTATGGAATCCATGGGGCTTATTAATAATCTTATGTAGACCATTTGAATTTAGATATGCACAGGTAAAAGGTAATATTTGTTTGGCTTTGTCTGTTTAACTATTTTTAGTTTCATTGGTGTAATAAAACTGTGTATCATTTCAGTAATTAGCAGTCCATTTTGTTGCTGAAATGGGTATTGGTATTGCTTCTCTGTACTTCTTTGAACATAGGCGAGAACTTTTTGAATTCAGAAAAGATCCTTTTTAACCGTTCTTGAAAAGTGCATTTCAGTTGTGTTTATTTCTATTATTTCTACGATGATGTTTAATCATTTTTTTTTAATTTTTAATGTCTCTGTATTTTGTTGCTTTAGCATAGCATCCTGATATATGATGATGGAATTGTAGCTGCAAAGTCATTTTTTTTTTTTGTAAATTGTAGAAAAAAATTTGATCATGATAAATAACTGGAATCAACTTATATTTGTTGTATATTAAGTCATCAATTAGGTTTGCTGTAAACCACGTTACTTTCGGAAGAAAAACAAAACAGAAGTCTAGCTTAAACTATCAATCGAGTTTTTTAAAAGTGTATCCTGAATAACACTTTTCTAGTACCAAGAATGTCTTTCATCTTTTAAACATTTCACCAAGCTTCTATAATTAAAAAACTACATGAGATTAGAAAACTGCTATTTTTACTTTTATTATTAAAAAATTCGTCTTAAATTAAAACGTATTAGATCATTCTGAATATATTTTGTGTCTTTGTTATATTTCAGCTATAAAAAATTCTATATACTCTTTACATATAGATATTTTGTAAATTCTTTTCAATTTTGGCTCCAACATGTTCTGCTAATTGTGATGGAAAAATGTAATTGTGTCTTTCATTCAAAACTTAAATTTCTGTTGAAAGTCAGTGATTTCGTCACAAAATATGAATAAATTTCTGTAATGTGCGCAATTCTTAATTTAATTTAAAAAAACTGAATTTTATAAAATTCCTAAAACCTCTCCTACTCATATTTCTTTAAATTTTCATTGTTATGAAAATTTCAGCCTTTGAGAATTTTTAAGTTATTTGCTGCTGTATGATAAAATATTCCAAGGCATTGCGCTATTTTGAATGGTAATATGTTTTATTAAAATCTAATTGAAAAACTCTTGTTGAAGTAAATGCAAATTTTAGTTAATGCGTAATATAATGATTTATGATATTGATTTTAGCTTTTCAATACAGTAATTTTCTCATTTAATGGCAGTAAAAAAATGTTTTGCATACTTCTGATGCTGCACTTCTGCTATAATATATATATATAAAAGAGGAGGAGGAGGACAATGCTATCAAACGCTCCCAAAAAAACCCTTTTTAATGGACTATTTTAAATGATTGTATTTTTAATTCCAGTTTTTTTAGCTTCTTGAAAATGGTATGACATTTATAATTTGAGCAATATAATAATTGCAAATTCGCTCTCTTTTTTCATTTATTTAATATTTTGTGATTTTTTTCTGATAAATAAGTTTTAAGAATGCTATTAGTAGAAGAATTCATGTATAATTCTGGTATTTAACTATTCATCAAATGTTATTTTTTGTCTAAAATTAGCATATCATTGCCAAATGTAATATACAATTTTATCTTGGTAAATAAAATTCAAACTTAAACGCTTATTTGTAAATTGAATGGAAAATCAAAATAGATTGTTTTCGTCTAATTTTCTTTTATATATCTTTGTCACTGCAGTAATTGTTCCTATATTCTGCCTATTTACTGAGAATGAAACTAGTCCAGATTTTTATATTTCTGAATGTTCACCAAAGTACTGCTTTTAAGATGTAAATGCCTGATGTAAAAATTTTGATATACATTTATTATATGTTTTGTTATTTGCATTTTATGGTCTAGAATTAATTGCTATTGGTAAAAATGATTTTTGTTTGCATAGCTGTTATATTGTTTATATATTATCTCTACACATATATTTATAGGATATCAAATCGTGCAATACATTTTATTTATAATTATCAGTTAATATCAATTTTTTGAAGTTTCGGATTTAATTTGGTTATTATTTAAAAAAACAACATTATGCTGGAAAGTAAGAAGGAAAAGAAAATACTAATTAAAGGAAAACTATTTCTCAGTAGAACTCTGCTTACTAATGTGCACTGAGCGTTATATATGATGAATATCAAAGATACTAAATGATTTTACTCAATTTTATAAATATATATACTATGCATTTTTAATATATAAATTGTACATAGCAAGAAAATGAAGGAGTAAATATGAAACTAAACAAAAGAACGGACTGTAAACAAGGCCATTAAAAGAGTGCATTTGTATGAAATCATCATTTCACAGAAACAGTCCACCATATGTAATGTCTATGTAAGTTATTTTGCCTTTGCTTAACGCAGAGCGAAAGAATAATTTAAATTCTGAATAAACGCGCGAGCTGTTACAAATCGTTCTACTCTTTGGTTATTTTTTAATATTTTCACATGTTCTAACTCTTCCTTCAGCTATCTGTAGATGTCTTAATGAGTAGTAACTTTCATCTGATGTTTCTAAAAGACTGACGCGTTATCTAATCAGTAACAATTTTGGGATATTTTGAATTGAAGTGTGTTTTGATTAGATGGCAGAGTTCTACTGTTTAAGTAAGTTTTAAGTACTGTTAAAGTAAATGTTCCATTTTAAAAAAATGCAAATGCCACTTATGTGCAAATATGGTTGTTTTAATGAAGAAATGCACTTATGTAGTTATTGTAGTGTAAATAATTGTTAAAACTAGATGCATCTTGTTTCTAAAATATACTTCACGTGCATTAGAATAAAAATAGGTTATGTCACTGATAGACAGTTACTTTTAAAGTTTGTTTTAGTTTCTACACCTTATTTTGTGAAAATGTTTTTCTTTATAAACATGTTAGTTTCCTGATGTATTGTCGGGAATTTTGTGTGACTCGCTTGTCTGTTTCAATTCATAAAGTTTTCTTTTTATGTTTTTTTATTTGAAAATATCTTGATTTAAGTTCTGTTGTAATTTCAGCTTGATATGTACATAATCTGCTCAACATTTTTATATCACGAAATTTTTCTTCAGCTGCATTGAACTTTAGAATTATGTTGCATAACTGCAAACAGATGTAAAATAATTTAGATCTGCTTTTTACCACCTTGCCATGGTCTTATCTTTAAGAGTTTACTTTGTTATTATTTATCAAGTTGAACTCATACTTGCTTTTTGGCATTAATACAATGAATGTGTGTCCTTGAATACTTTTTATAACTGAAATATTTTCAGTGTTCATGATTAAAAAGTGCAAGAGATTACACAATCAAGAAAGCTGCCGATGAAGTTCACCACATATAGTATAAAAAGTAGACTCTGTACATAAAATTTTATTGTAATCCTCTTTTATACAATGCAAATGCTAGATTTGCCAAATCATGGTTTTCATTTTATTTCTTTTTCTATTTTTAATTAAAAAAATTCTTTTTTGAAATATCTGTGTCTTATTTTTCTAGTTCTTTAATTAAGGAAGCAAATCCACTTAATTTAAAATGAAACAAAAGCTATATTTTGATGATAATATAGCTTAGATAAATAAAATAGCTCCATATGATTTGAAATACTTCTAACACATTCTACACTTGAAACAGATTCGCTAGCAGGCAGGACTAACTTTGTAAAAGTTACATCAGTGTTATAGTACTGGCCAGTGACCGCACTTCATCATCGCGAACAAGATATATTGCTATTTCTTAGTATATCGTAGTTGTATTGTTTATTTATTGCTATTTTAAATTATAAATAGCATTTTTTTAACATACTTAATAATCAGAACGATTCTAAATAAAAGGCATTTTTATTCTATACATTAAAAATATTCTTGCGATTTTAAATAAAAATAATTAGAAGAAAATTGTTAAAATCCCTTCAATAAAGTATGTCAATGTCAATTCGATATCTGCATTTTACAATAATCATGTTCGTTTTTTCAAAATTATAATAATTTTCAAAATTTTATCTTCTTTGCTGGTGATTTAGATAACGTCGGTTTCTTTCAGTCTTCATGAAAAAAATAGGAAGAAATAAAAACGATTTAATATGGCCTTTAATAGGTAAGTGTAAGTAATTTTAACAAACCTCGATTTTGAGGTCTGAAATCTTTTTTAAAAAAATTTAATTCTGCATAAGAATAACATGTATTTTTATTTTATTATTATTATTGGCTGGCTTAATTTAAAAATGCATTGGAATTTTGACAATAAGTTGGTTAAATAATTAAAATGAAAGAGGCTTTCATGAAATTTACTATTTCAAAATTAAAAAAGGACGATAAATAGTAATTCATGTTTTACTCATTTTGGAATAATAAGCATTAAGGAGTATAAGTTTATTTAAGAAAGAATGACGTAATACATTAAACATTTTAGTAATTGTCTTTAAAATTTCATTCAATTATGAATCAACATGGTCAAATAAAAGAAAAATGCTCCATTATGTATTATCATTAATCAATGATCCAAAAATTTGAACAGAACTCAATTAAAACTTTTTTTTTTGAAATAATGAAACCATATCCGGTTATTCCTCCCCCCATCATTTCGGAATATTGTGATTATTTAAAATGAAATAAAAGAGAGTTATTTTAAAATTAAAGACTGAAAAATTGCCTCTAAAATAATTTGTATCTTTAAAAAATAATAATAATTCCACAAAACATTTCTTCGGTCAATTAAATGCAGGATTTTTTCCAAGCAATCCAAAAAACTACAAATTTGAAAATAAAGCACACGAATGTAAAAGGAAATGAAAAGAAGGTATTTTTAAACTGCGTGAAGGCTTTGCAACAAGTCCAAAATATATTTCAAACTTAGAAACTGAAATAAACCGAAAAAAATAAACATTTATCCATTAAAAATAATTTTTATTGTCAATGCAAAATAAAATTAATTAATTAAAATATATAATGAAATTGGAAAAGGGCTAATTGCTTTGGACTAAAATAGATGAGTTCTTGAACATATATACACAACAGTTTATTTTCACATTAAAGACGAGGATGGCACATAGACAGACAAAACTATGCCTGCAACACAGTGCGGCCATGGATATAGAAGCTAACTACATATAGTAACGTTGCTCTTCACTAGAGACAGATTGTTCGCGAACGGGCAGATAGGTTTTATTTTTCCGGCATTTAATCGATGAATTGGAGAGTTGCGTGGGGGAAGGGGATGTCGATTCCATTGAGGTTGAAGCATTTTTGCTTTAAAAATGTCGTTTCTAACTAAGGGATTTCAAAGTGTTTTGACTGCTAGTGATTTATGGAATTGGGAGAGGAAATACGTGCACTTATATTGATTGATGAAATCAATTTTCATCAATTGGATTATATTGATGGAAATTTATTTTCAGAATATATGTCTGCAGATATATTGCATTTTCAGAGTAAAAATGATGTTTGCAGAAGATGCGGGATTATAAGGAAAAAATAATTTGAAAGAACTTAAATTCTGCTTCTAAATCTATTATATGCTTTAGGAATATTTCATATAATAGAGTTATAATAAAATATATTAAATCAGACTTTTCTTTCCTTAGTTATTACACGTTCTTTGATTTTTAAAGATTTTGAAGAAATATGTCAATTGAATTTCTTAAATTGCAAGCATTCTTAGCATTTTATTTGGCAAATTAAAAAATTAATATCACTTTTTCTGCAAACAGAAAGTAGTATGGATTGATTCGTTTTCGCTTTAATAAAATATCTGGAAGCTAACTTTACACCTAAATGATAATATTCAAGCATTGCCATTTTACTCATAAATAAGTAAAATTTATATATTTCCTAATGTTCAGTTATTTTTTTTATTTCAATAAAGAAGTTTCAGAATGAAGTAAATAAAAATGTGTTTTCTCGGTAATTTGGAAATTTTATTGTAACATTTACAACTAATTTTAAAAATGTACGAATTTATTCTTAGATGAAAGGTAAATAGTATATTGGAAGAAATATATATTCTCTTACAATCGATTATTTTTACAATATGTTATTCTTTTTAAAAAATTCAAAAGTATACTTATCTAAACAGGCATGTAAGTTTTATTTAATAAGAAATTGTTTCGTTCTTTCTTTTGATCAGCAATTTAGAAAAAGAAGCGCTTAAAGCAAGAGGGAAACGCTTTTATAAAAAATGAAACAGGTCAGAATTTCTTTCTAGTAATTATTTTTTGGATATGATATTTAAAATTTTGTTTGCAAATATATCGAATTATATACTTAGCAGCAGATGTTCAATAGTTTTATTATTTTACGTTGAAAAGAAAAAAACAAATTGTCAAATATTGATTTAATCCCAGTTTAATTGAGGATATATGATCTAATACCTAACTGGAAATAATTATTAGAAAGTGTGTGTGTGCGTGCGTGCAAACAATCTATTTAGAAAATCATTCCTTCAGGCACAGGGGAGTCTTCTGTGAAAAAGTCACGATCGTCAGAGACAACACGGACCTTCTGGAGGGCTTAAAACAGTAACCAATTTTCTGATATTGCGACACATCAGTTCATACATTCCCGCACGGGTCATAAACACCCAATAATTCATGCGTAGCTCTTAAAAAAAAGACGTAGGGAGTGATTAGGTTTGCTAAAAACAAGTTATCTATCGGTAAGAGTATTTGTTGGGAAATTTTATTTATTTATTATTAACTAAATTTTGATGCTTAAAGGAAATAGCTTATGTCAGTTTGTTTCAGTGTGGATGTGCTGGCTCTGTAAAAACCAAACCGTCTGACTTATGCCAATCAAATTAAGCAAATTTTTACTTTGGAAGGTAGAAAAGTGACTTCCAGAACAATTTTCAAAAAATTATCTTTTTTTTTAGTAATACCAAATTTTTTATCGTATAATTCTTCTTTCTACACTTAAAAGAATTTTTTTGAAATATTTTAAACAGTTTTTGCAACTATATATTTCATTGTTTAAAAGAAACTGAAAATCGATCGTACGAACATTTCATCTTGTCTTTTGTCTTATTACTCATATTTCATCTTTTCTGGTGACCCGAATAAGATGATTAAATATTTTTCCATGAAGAGTAGGTTTCAATATTAAGTATGCTTATAATAATTTTTTTGATATTTTTCTGTATTGATGAATGAAATTTCAAGATAACCTGAATTCAGCAATGTTGGACATTTTTTGAGGCCTTCATTTTAAAATACTGCTGATTTTACCTGTGAAATAATTGAAAAAAAAATGAATATGTGCATAAAATATAGACAAAAAATAGAAAATTGGGCAGGTGCAAAGCACAACGGTGATAAAAACAGTGTGAGGCTATTTCTCAAGTATATATTATGTAAATTACAAGTTGCTGATGTATCATATGTTTCATGAACTATCGACATTATATAAATGATTATTCTATATTAAAAGGAATACGTTAAATGCTAAATAATCTTGACATATAATTGCAACTGCATGTGCTGCAAACTGGGTTTATTTTGCTTTATCATTTATAATTATTATTTATTTTGTAATAATAATAGTATTAAATAGTATTTTCCACCTTTTTGTTGTTGTTGTTGGCATAAGAAGAAAATGGGAAGCATTCCTTTACGTAAATGATATTTAATAATAGTAATATATGAATTTCATAATTATTAATGCTAAACAAAGGTAGAAATATTTTTATACTTTAAGTATTTTAAACATTCCTTTTGAGAGGCTACTTTGACATACTTCAGCCTTAAGAAACAACTTTTTTTTTTGATTGCCTACATTTAAATAACTATATTCTAGCGTTCGATCTTAATAAATTAAACAAACGAATCAAGAAGAAATTTTTAAAAAAACGAATGAAAACTCTTTTGTTGAATGCAAATCGTTGGATTTATTTAAAGTAATGCATTTGCTAAAATCTAGATTATTGTCTCGAAGTGGATACAGTATTTATATGAGAGGGAATACCATTTGTCATTGATTTTCATCATATATTTTTGAATAAATTCATCGAAAAGCAATTCATGTTTCCCAAGAAGAAGAAGAAAAAAAAAAAGAAAGTAATTAGATAGTATTAAAACGCGTGAAATTGTATTAACAACATATCATTAAGTATTCGAAATTGTGTTAAACATCATGTTAATTTTCGCCAAATTTGACACTTCAATATAACGTTTAAAATTTTGTAACCTCTTCTAGAACAGATCCTTATCAGTAACATAAACGCCTTGTAAACAAGGCCATTGATTGACAATTTTATGGTCAGTATGGAAAAGTCATACAACCGTTCAACAATCTGAAGGTTTATAACAGCCACTGTTTTCTCTTAACCCTCATCATGATAGGATAGCTAGCTTCAGTAAGGGGTGGACGGTACTTAACCACCACAAAACAGTATAAGGAATGATTCTTGCACTTAATTTCGAAAGGGACGAGGAAGGCTGATAGATGGCAGACTGTAATGGCCCGAAGACTCGAAAGGAATATCTCCGAAACTTCAAGAGTGATGATAGGTTGCTTATGATCAGCCGAAGTCAGTACTTATTCAAGTGTTTTAGAACACTATTGGATATGAGACTACGTAGAAGACATCCTACTCGTGCTTCTGTTGGCTTAGCGTCAATTAGGCCAACAGTGGCCCAGGGAATATAGACTGGACCATGAGTAAGTGGAAGAGAGTTTTCCGGTCGGTTGAACAACGATTTCTTATTCATCGCGTCGATGATAGCGCCAGGAGTCTGAACACCTTCTTCTAGGTGAACAGATACTCTCTTCATGTAAGGCAGATCATACGCACGCTGGTGGCGGCTGCATTATACTTTGGAAAAAGTTCTCATGACCGATTCTGGGACTTTTAGTAACGGTAAAGCAGACCATGAAAGCTGCGACCTGAATCTTAATTGCTCATCAGCTGTACCCTTACACGATGGCTGTCTTTCCAGCCGGAAATGAAATCTTCCAGCAGGACAAAGCTGCTTGTCGTAAGGGCCGAATTGGGTTTGGAGTAGTTCGAGGAGCATAATGGTAAATTCTAATTAATGTCTTAGTCACCTAATTCGCCGGATTTTAATCTGATAGAGTACATATGGAAAGGCAGCTCAGAGAGCAAACCCTAGAATGTCAGAATATCTCGATATTGCGTGGCTATTGCAAAAACATTTTATACATCCTATCACTAGCCATTTACCAAGGAGTTACAGCTGTTTTCAAGGTCAGAAGTGGTGGAACGCGTTATTAAGTAGATGGTCATGATGTTTTGGTTCTTCTGCCGTTTGGCAAACGGTTCTAAGAGTTTTTAATGCTATTCATCTTTGAATATAATGACTCACAGGCATAAGTAGATGAAAATATGGTTAAAATAACGTGCGCCAGCTTCTCCAAACAGTTAAATGTGTTTGGAATTGAATCTCTTGTTTCCAAATTTTCGTTACTGGCATTTTTACGTGTATTGCTTGTTAATCTGTTTCAATTATTTCTAACTTTTTTTTTTGTTTCAATAAATTTTTGAATCCATATTAAACTAGACTGGAAATCAATGAGCTGCATTTCAAATTCTTCAATTTACAACTAATCGAATTGGGAAAAGTTCAGTTTATCAAATGATGTCAGATCAGAGTACATAATAAACTTGAGCGTTTCCGATTATTCCTTTAATTGAAAAAATCGGTTTGAAAATTCCTTGATTGACGAATCAATTACGAAAATAAATTCCTCAATAACTTTTTCTTCGTCTAGTTTCTCAAGTATATATATAGTATATATATATATATATAATTTAGGAAGTATTTGTAGTTTTTTAATAATATCGTTCCTAAAACATGCAATGAGATTCATCATGACAATAATTGTTTTGTTTGCGCCCCGAAGATTTGCGTTCAGTTCATTAAAATATTGGCATATGTCTGTAAAAAAACGTCGATTTTTAGAGCTACATAACATTCAACAATTGTGGATATTGTTCAATTTCCCCCACTTTTTGCAGAAAAGTCTGATTTTTGCCAATTGATCAACATATCTTTGAAGTACGTTCCCACGACTCAACCAGCGAACATTATTTTACATTAATAAGCAATTGAACATAGTTGATTTCATCCAACATAACCTCTAACTTTCGCTTATTTAAAGCCTTCAACGACATGAGGTTGACTATTTTTGTGACTAAAGCCATTACATTATCAAGAGATGTTAAATCACTCTTAGGACACAAGGATTATTGGTGAATAATACAAAGGAGTTCAAGAATTGAATGCCCTACGCCTGTTTGAAATTAACTAATAAAATCTCCCCCCCCCTCACTAATATTCGGAGCACAATCAGTTATTAAAATATTCTTTTCAAATCAATTTCTTTCTCAGCAAAAGAGTTTTTAACAGCGTGTACAAATATCTGTGCCTTTACTTAAATGGAATGGGAACACTCGCGTTTGTTCGTAATATTTCATAATATACTTTATTTTGAATAAAATGCAAACTGTTTTGATCGGCGACGTGCCCAAAATACTGTGCCCCGTACCATCGATGGCAAGCGTGCCAATGGTTCACCATCCCTGGTATATTCTATATACAATGGTGCGGATTTACATAAAATTGCCAATAAATATTTTTTTCAAGACAAAAATGTACTATAATTACGGTGACCATATTTTTTCGGAGAAAATAAAGGACACTTGTAACGTGACATGAGGGGGGGGGTATGGTAATTTTAATTCGTGCTCAATAATTTTGTGTTAGGGGTAGGGGTTTGTGCGTTCGTGTGACGTCACAAATGTTAATTTGGGGTCTTCCAAGGTGTGACAAATTGTGACATGGGGATTGGGGTAGGCAGGGCCAAAATTATCCCAAATATTGAGATCATTTATGGACGCCTCCTGATAAAAAAAACTCCAAAAAACTTAGTAATTCAAAAGGTTTATTAAAACAATAGAAGCAGATATTAATATGTTCAACGAGTTTTAAATAATGTAATATGTAAATATAGGATATTAAATAATTTATTTTCTCATACTTTCCAGATGTATGGATTTTTCGCAAAAGTGCCGGTTCATGCTTCAAAAAGTCGTGAAATTCAAGGCAATTCATTTCAAAGTTAAATTTTACAGAAAACCAATTTGAGAAATTCGATTTTGCGACGATTTCTCAAAATAAAGGACAATATGCTTATTTCAGGAAATAAATAAAGTTAGAGGACAGAGCCTTCAAATAAAGGACTGTCCTCTGAAATAAAGGACGTCTGGTCACCGTAACTATAATATATAATAAAAAGATTAAAACAATTAAAAGTTTGTCTTCACCAAGATTTAAAAGTACAATTAAATGATAAGCTGAATCAAAATAACCAATAGTATTTAAGCAATTATTATGAAAACAGAATAAATCATCAATTTGTTTTTCAAAATTTATATTCAGAAAAAATTTGACGAATTTTTAGTATCAATCATTGTATGCAATGAAAAAAACTGAAAATAGGAGGTTAGAAATACTTCTTTTTTCCATACAGAAATTGGAAATGATTGTTATAAGCATTAAGAACTCGGTCCGGTTTCAAAATAACATCCCCCTGCTACGTATAATTAATTAGGTTTATATGTCATTTAAGTGCTTTCTAATCACATTTTAATAAAGATAGATAAAATATTTTAAAATGAGCTTAAAACAAATAATAAAAAAACAATATTTTAAAATCAATTCCAACTTGGGTAATTAGAAAAATTTAGGTTGTCAGGAAAAATTTTATTTTAGTTATTTTTTATTAAATAATTACAATTGTTGTTGTTCTCCTGTTCCGCGTTACAAAGGAAGGATGAGTGCAGTAGCTTCTGAGGGTATGGTCCCCTGAACATCCGTAGGCAGAAGTCTGACGCCTAGCTCCCATACGTCACAAACCCTTTTTACGGGGTGGACTTAATTCCTGCATTTCACTCATTCACCCACAGATCGTAATTTAGATCTAAAACAGAGAACAATCCCCTCTGACCCAGCACCACATTACTCTCCATTCTCCACATGGAGAGTAATGTGACCACGACAAATTTAACGTCCGCCATACATGGAGAGTCTTCAGCTGACAGGTTCGAACTCGCAGCCCTAGAGATGCAAATCCAACGCCCTACCAACAAGGCTATGCCGTCCTAAGAATTATAATTACTATAAATAATTGATCAAAAAGTTATGCAAGGATTGAATTTTCAACACTAATTGAGGCAACGCAAAATGCGTGAATTTTCTACACCAGTTGAGATAACGCAATACAGATTAGAAATTTTTAATTTTCTTTATTCTGTATTATTTTAGTTCGAAAATATTTGAAAATGAATGCAAAAAAATGGAATAATTAACAACGTTTAATTTTAAATGTGTCAAACATTAAGAAAATAAACAGAATCGTTTGAAATAATCAGCCGAAAACATGTGAAGACCAACCTCTTCAGCGTGGGGAAAAGCAAACTGTATTCGTTACTTATTTAACAGCGGGAAAATGAAGATTTTTTGGCAAGAAAGTTAGTTTTTAATTAATTAATAAAAATTAATGAAATAATTAATAAAAAAACTGTATTAATATCAAATATCATCCACTACAAGTTAAAAAAACTTTCTTGAATTTAACTGCTCAGCTAATGTCAGTGTCAGCTAATAGTAGGAATTGAATTAAATATGTCTTAAAAGATTTTTTTTTTGAACAAAATAAATATGTATAGCTTCAAATTCAAGATTAATAAAAAATACTAGTTACTCATGTTAAGTTAATATGAATATTGGTTACTCATTGTTAAGCAATTCATCCGCGTAAGGATCGCATTGTTTACGTAAAATACAAAGCAATTACAGATTTAAACAAAATATTATAATGTACAAAATGAAATTTATTTAGGATTATCTGTAAATGATTGCCGTATACTGTTAAACTTATTTTAGCATTTAACAGTTGAATTCTTAATATTTTTTCACAAACAGAAAAATTCTTTCCACAAACATTTAAAAAAAAACTTTAAATTCAAGCAATTTTGGTCAAAAACCTTAGTTTTACAGATCACCGTAGTTTAAATAAATTATTAAAGGAAAAAGTTTTTCATGTTTATTTAAGCTTATTAAGTTTCACTTTATTTAATGTTTTTTTCTCCTCCCATTCCTAATGTGTCGGAATGTATCCTAAATGGTAATAAACTATTTTAATATTTTTCAAAATTTCATTATTAATTAAGTTTTGATTATATATAAGTGACAATTACTGAATTTAAGGAAAAACCCGTCTTTAATAGTTGGTACTATTGTAAATAGGGAATAAAAAATTAAAAACAGAAAATAATTTCAATGATTTTATTTTGATAAATTAAATAAAAGTATGTATAAAAAATATTTTTATTCATATTGAAGGAAATTTAATCTTGAATTTTACTAAAATTAAACTAATGTTGAATATAAGTAACTAGTTTCATTAAAATTATATCTTACTAAAAAAATCAATGTTCAAATTAATTAGAAATTACAGAAAAATTCAATATTGTATAAGCCGCAATGCAGATAATCACGTATAATTGAAGTTTTGATAATAGTTTTAAGAACTTAATGCAAGACACCGCAATGGCAAATCACATATGAATAAACTCAACTTTGAACCCTGGGAATGGGACTGTTACATTCAACTAAATGACATAAGGTCCAGAAGTGTGCATTTTGGCAAGTTGTTCACAGAGTTATAAAATAAGAAGAAAAAAAAATCACAGAGGAAAAATTCAATATTAATAAAAGAAGAAAAACTTTTATTAAAAATTGTATGTGCTTACAAACATATAAAACTTCTATTTCAGTTTTATGATGATATTATCAAGCATATTTCATGTATTCTTTATTAAATCTATTCATTTTTTTCTGTACAAGTTTCATATATTACATGGTTTCCAAGAAACACTAGGAAGAGGAATATCGATAAAATTTTAAATCCTGATATTTTATTCTTAAATGTCATTTGCTTCTAAATGATTTTAATTACAAGCATTTTTTTTCTTTGATGTATAGTATATAGAAATTATTGTTTTCTTTAATATTATTTAAAAGTTTGTATACAGGTACAAAGAAATTATGGCAAGTTTTTGTAATTGGCAATGCATTTCATGCAGTGTTGTACATATTTTTGTGAAACAAGTTTCTCGCAGATAATCAACAGAACAGTTTGCAATCAAATTAGTTAAATTTTTCTTTGACTCTAGAACTTTCCATGTTTGGAAAGATGATTATATCTTGAAAATTGCAACTTTGTAGTAAAAAATGCTGTAATTAAAATATGAAGTAGGAAATGTTTTTTGCACTTTTGTGGCTGAAGAGAGAAGATATTTCTGTACTTTTAAAAGTTTGACTTATTCCATTCAGGAAGGCATAATTCATGGAGCATGTAGCGACATGGTACATCTATCAATATCACGACGCGATGGTGAAAAGAGACAAACAATTTTGCCAGTGGTTTGATGCTATGAGATTCTGATAGGGATTGCTTTTCATGTGTCGAATTAGGTAAGGGGAACATAAATAACTTTTTTTAAAATTTGCTTAGCTTCACAAATTTAATTTCAACAGTTTTACTGATCTGCAGCATTGATTAAATAAAAAAAATGTGGGATTGTAACAGGAAATAAGAGAACAATTTAGAACTAAGTTAATGTGGGAGAAATTAAAGATTTAATTTAGACATATCATTACACACATATACATATAATGATATCTCCTAATTTAATTTAAATCTTAAACTGGTCCATGTTAGTTAATAAATAAATTTGAAAATTTTGGAATGAACTTCTAAGAAGCATTCTCCAAAAATTACTAACTCTCTTGTTTCCAATGTCAAGAGTTACGGAACAAGATTGGTTTATTTTTCAATATTAAATAGAATAATAAAATTTTTGAAAAGCACTCTTATTTTTAAATACTGCCTTACCTTGTGGTATAAGTGGGTATATAAAGGTAAGGCAGGTATATTGTACAAGGGGATAAAAGACATATTTTGTGTGGAAACCATCATAGTATAAAATGCATGAATATTCGAAAAAACAAGAATGAATTTTTGAAAAGTTTCTTTAGATGAAAAAAAGGTGTATATACAAATTATGAAGAATTAGCTAAGAACATCTAATAAAATTCAAATACAATGATTTTATGAATTAAATGCAAACTATTAAAATCAATATAATTTTAAACTGAACTTAATGAACTAGACAAAACACCATGAATTTTAAGAAAAAATATATACAATATTAAATCTTTGCAATCAGATGAAAATTATAACAGAAATCATGCATTAATAGACATTAAAGAGAGATTTTTGGTTGATTTTGGCTTCAAGAAGTCAACAATATCTTCATAGTAAAATAAAGGAAATTCTTCAACAATGGCGAAATACTCTGTGTTTATATTTGACAAACCATCCATATCATCTCCTACGAAACCAAATTGTGTAGTTGAAAAGTTAAAATAAACTTGGACAGCAGAATTAATTGGGGTTACATAATCTGGAGACTCCTCTGAGATTTGAGATGTTTCAGATACTTCACAGGCTAGACTCATTTTGCGTTTATAATCCTCACACAACATTTCAGTCTTCAAGTCCAAATAGCCATATTTGGTGTTAAATATAAGATGCTTTGAAGCTAAGAATTTTTCAAATTTACTTTTTTTGCCTTCAATCATTTCATAGTCTCCACTGAGGCGAGGACTCAATTCTTTTGAAAAACGCTTGTAACAAGTGGCATAAAAAATAACCAAGTCATTTTCACTAGATAATTCTTCTACAAATGAATAATTTTCAATAATATTTTCAAATGTAAATTCAGCAGCTTTTAAAAGTAGATAATATAAAGTATCATTTGCATCATCACATAAATCGCTTACAGCTAAAGTATACATTTTTTCAAAATGTTGAGGTAAATAGGTTTCAATCATCATCCCTCCAATAGTTGTTACAACATCTAAAATTTTACAATAAATATCATAGGCCAATTCGCCCTCATGTATATTTAAAAGCTCATCAAGTCCTGCTACAATAAAAACAAGATGAGACTTATGTAATTCAGCAAACCTAATGATACATTCTTTACACACATTCAAATAATTTGGCACATTTTTAAACATACATGTACGTTGGAAACTATTAATTAAGAATTCAGCTATAACCCATTGCACACTTCCATAAGTTGATTCGATATCAAAATTGAATTGAATATTAAGATAAGGATTTTGAAGAAAAGCCAACATTATAGTCAAGCATTCAAAACGATACCGACAGTCAGTATCTCTCGAAAGGAATTCCATAAATAAAGGTAACATTGCATTGACTCGCGGATTATTCTTCAAATTAGAAGCAACAGAAAAAAAGTCCTCCCTGTTAACTAGCTCCAAAATATTATATTCTAATATTTCACTTTTAAACTCAAAGGTTTCCTCAATAATGTCAATATCATCTTCATCATCAGCAAATGCACCATCCACAAATTGAGGTGAACATAATTTTTCACACAAAGAAGGAAAAGCAACAAGTCTCAAAAGGTTTAAACCTAAATCCTCATCACGCATCAGATTATCTGCCAAGATTTGACAAGAAGTGCCCACATCTTCTTTCATCTTTGATTCAGGTTTAAACATTCTTTTATATGTCTTTTTTAATCTTGACTTTCGATAACAAAGTTTATTCTAAAGAGAAAAAAGAAAATTCATAATAATAAAATTACATATTATATAAAATTAAGAACTCCTTAATATTTTCTTCACCAAAACAGTAAAAAAATGTGGTGAAAACTTCAGTGAGAGTAACATCTTAAAAACTAATTTCAGAATTCAATATTTCATGAATAAAATTAAAATTTTCTATGATTTATATACAAATGGAATTTCAAAATGCAATTTAAGTTCTTCTTTATAAGTAAACTGTTATTAAAATATTAGAAAGACACCTAAACACATTCATGTCCATATATTAAGGATAATGCCCTGCTAATGCACATAAAAATTCAGAAACAAAACATGACTTAATCCTAAAGCCCATATGTTAAACAAACATAAAGAACAAAAAACAGTCTATGCATTATACCATTCATAAAAACGATGATTTTGATCTCTGGAGCAATTAAAATAAAATATATCCCTTACAAAAACCTAACTTTTCATGGTTGGCATGATAGCAAAGTACAAAACCGTCATACTGAGTATCAAATTATCAAGCTAATCTCGGGGTAAATTACTCCATTAAGCAAGCAGTACTCTGAAGTTTCAGTACACATGTAAGAGGTGGTTGAAGGGCTGCAACTAGTAGGCCAATCATACCCCACACATAATTTATCGGATTAAAGGTCAGCGAGAATGTTGGCCATTCCACATGGATAACATCGTCAGATTAAAAGTATTTGTTTACAATGTTAGCAAGGTAGGCAAGGATGTCATCATCCATAAACAATTTCTGAGCCCATGGCACCCCTAAATAAGCATATGTTTTCGCGTAATGATATCTTAATAAATTTGGCCAGACGTGGTTCTGATTTGAGCATGCAGATCCATTTTTGAGCCCAATATAATTAAACACCAAAAGAGCAATCCTGCATCACCATAATGATGTTCTCTTGGTGACAACAGGTACTTGGGTTTCTCCTTATGAAAGTTCAACATGAATCAGACAGCAAACTAAACCTGAACTTGCTGGAAAACATCTCACAAGCCTAATGTGATGACATCCATAATGCATTTTCTGTATTCCGGACTGACAACAGTGATGCCATGAGCGGAACACATCTGACAGGCCTTGTGAGCATATAATCATATTTTCCAAATGCATACATGTACATATTTATTCTCTTAGAACTTCAAATTTTATTTTAAATAAATGAAAAACATAAATATTTATTCCTTTGCCCTTGAGGCCATTTTAGTGCAGAGGAACTAGCAACTCGAGAAGCTATGTAGCGCTCTTAGTGAATTTCCTGCCTAACTTAAACTTATTACACATACAATGTTGCTCATAATATTTTTACATTGACACATTTGATTAATATCTAGACCAATGCACAATATTTTAAAAGTATGCTGGGCTTTTAAAAAGGAATAACAGTTATCGCCGCACATTTAATTTCCACAACAAAAAAAGTGGTCAGCGAGAGCACCTCTCAAGTACAAAGAGTTAAAATGTGATAGTAAAAAGTTTAAATTTCTTCACTCAAGCAATAGATGCAAATCATTAAATAAAAGATATATAGTTTAACCTCCAAAAAACCGTTATACGGTAAAAAATAAAGCCAGCTTTCAGAGGACAGTGAAAAGAATGTTCTTTTTAAAGAAATACGTAGGTAATCAAATGAAAAGATACGAAACAACACGTGTGTATAAATAAAGACTTTATTCAAAGCATAAACCATAGGCCTGACCAAAAAAATTCCATTAATTAACGAGCTGAAGGATTCTTTGTTCCCAAAATTCCTGCAAGCGTGACGAGACCTAGTCATTCACCGCCTCAGTTGATGCACTTCTCTTTCAGATGCTTTTTCAGAGGACCAAATACTTGACAATGGTCAAGATGTTTCCAGTTGAGCTTGGCCAATTCCGTGTGTGTGTGACCCTTGAGATGTGTGCATACACATTATCATGGATCAGAACCACACCCTCCATTAGTAGCCACGGTCTTTTGTTTTTGATGGAGCTGAGTAGTCTTCGGAATGTCTCCCAATTCACATTGGAGTAAATGGTTCTTCTGCACTCGCCCATCTTGTTTTTACATGCACTGTCAAGTCAATCAGATGGCCCTATTTAAAAGAGCATCTGCTCTCCCCTTCGTGTGCTCCTATCTACACGGAAGACTCCAATTGCATCCCTAGATGTCTCACTAGTCTCCCATTAGCAACATAGGCAAATATGTTAACGGTTACACTTCGTACCTTTTCATTTGAAAACCCCAGGTATAATCACATGCAGCTTTCAAACATTGAAGAGATTTCTTATAAATTTAATAGTATCTAAAAATGAATGAATTAAGAAAGAGGAACCAATTATTTTTCCTATTTTAAGAACCAAAATGAACACATACCTCTTTCTCATATCCGCATTCAGTCATTCTTTCACTCTCCTGCTGTTCAACTGTAGTCTCGTCAGAATCTTCATATTCCATAAAGGTTTTAAAATGTTTGGCATATAACTTTTCTATAAGGCCTCCTTGAGAAACTTCCTTTAAAAAAAGTTTAAAAGTTTAATGTCTTCCTATTTTTATTGCTAAAAATTAATAAATAAAAACCAAGTGAACTTTAAAAAAAAGAAAAGTAATTTAATCTCAATTATACACTGAAGTGACAAAAGTCATAGGATGACTGTTAATATCGTGTCGGTCCTCCTTTTGCCCGGCGAAGTGCAACAACTCGGCGTGTCATGGAGTCCACAAGTCGTTGGAAGTCCTCTGCAGGAATATTGAGCCATGCTGTCTGTATAGACGTCCATAATTGTGAAAGTGTGGATGGTGCAGGAGTTAGGGCACGAACGGACCTTTCGATGATGTCCCATAAATGCTTGATGGGATTCATATCGGGCGATCTAGGTGGCCAGATCATGCGCTGGAATTGTCCGGAATGTTCTTCAAACCAATCGCGAACAGTTCTGGCCCGGTGACATGGCGCATTGTCATCCATAAAAATCCCATCGTTGTGTGGGTACATAAAGTCCATGAATGGCTGCAAGTGATCTGCAAGCAGCTGAACATAACCATTTCCAGTCAATGATCGGTTCAGTTGCACCAGAAGACCGAGTCCATGCCATGTAAAAACAGCCCACACCATTATGCAGCCACCACCAGCTTGAACAGTGCCTTGCTGACAGTTT
>JAOUZG010040121.1:3292773-3315136 GCA_026289955.1 Argiope argentata
AGAGAGAATTTTGTCAGAAATTATTTTCATATCCTAAGTTTAAAAAATTAAGTTATTTGTTTTTCATTTTCTTAGAAGAAAAACGATTGTATAAATAGATAAACTAAATTCTAATTTGAATAAAGAATATATATGCTCTTAACTCTTAAACCAACTAGAAAAAAACCCAGCCCAATAAAAAGGGTATTTTACAATAAAATAGATTTTAAAGAGTACAGAAATTCAATAAACAAATGTAGAAAATAACTTGTAACTTTAATTTCAAGACAGATAGTTATAGAAGAATTAATACACAGTAATTAAATATTTTTATATAAAAATAGCTCCAATATATATTTAAATCTGAACATACACCAGGAATAGGACGATTAGGGTAGACTTCCTTTTCTTGTCCATATTTCTTCACTGAATATTTTTTGAAGTCAACTATTACATTGCTCTTTTCATCTACATATGCACAGTCTCTCAGATGTGGACTGATGTCATCAAGAGCATACTGAGACCGATCTGTATAACTCACATCCTATTAAGATAAATGCATGAAAAATGTAAATTTCAAGCAATATATCGAAAAGTTAAAAAAATATATATCAATATAGCATAAAAATACATACATCATCCAAATTCCTGAAAAATTAAGATCTGTTTATCAAATCAACACTTAAGAAGTTAAATAGTTACTTTCAACATTCATATAGTTTTAAGACTGATTTAACAAACTTAACTATTAGTTTAAGTTTCTTTCATCCAGGAATCATAATAAAGTGATAGGTTACCATGCAAATAACATGATCCATACAAAGAGTATGTGTCTTATTTCAACATTTGATACACCAGATTTTTAAGGGATGTGATTTGTTGTCCTAAATACTCCCCCCCCCCTCTATAAAAAAGATGAAAAAATTACATAATTTCTTATATTTATAAATGTGTATTAATGATAAACATCTGTTTGGTTTCCATCATTAATAGGGCATTGAACAGTATATTGTTTTCAATTTCTATCTCTTCAAGCACTTAACCCTTTCCATTACCTAAGAGAATGAACTCTCATGATAGAAAAGTCATAAACCATGGTTGTAGAGTTTTTTGATAGTCCTCCCAGAAAGGTAAAATCTGAGCATGAGTTGGGCTGTAACTCTATTTTCAAACTTCACCACATTTAAGTAAAAAAGTTTGCAATAACATATTAATATAGAAACAGTCACAAATTTTTGAAATTTACATCATAATATATGAATATGTCACAAATTTTTGTAAAAATGACTCATATACTCGGTGTCAGTCAGCAAAAAAAATATTTTCATAAATCTGTGCATTTCTATCCTTATGAACATTGTAATGAACTTTTACTCCATTTATTTCCTTCAATGAAATTAACATTTTAAATGTATCTATTTTAATAAGTTATATAATGATTTTTGTGAAAATTCAAAAAATCTCGTAGATAAAAATAAGATTTTTCTGCATCTACCAAACAATGAGGAATTATCCCTTTCAGACAGTTTCTTGAATGCACTTAATTTTTGGACATTTCAAATGAATTTCTTAGGTTGTATGTATTAAGTTATAATATTGTAAGTGAATTTCAAAAGTTAGAAAATTTTAAAATTATGCATTTTTAAACTTCAGCAGCATTTAAAACACTTAGCTGAAAAAAAAGGGGGGGTTTATTTCATTACAATTATAAAATTCAATGCAAGTAATTTTGAAGTATTGGTTTAAAATAAAAAATTATAGATATTAATGAATTTGAAATGGTTTTGCCAGTTTTTGGAAGGGGAGGGGGAGTATGCTTTATTTAACGGTTCTTATTCTCCGATCATAACAGTTGGATAACAGAAAAGTGATTCAAAAGGACATCACATAGTAAGAACGTTGCACAGTATCTGAGATATCAAAGCTTTGTTAACAGATATATAATTAAGTAAGAAAAACAAATAGAACAATATAAAATATATTTTTGAAGTAAATTCCTATTTAGTTTAACAAAAAAAATATTTTAGTAACCTTTTATTAAATAATTACAATTGGTATAAATAATTTATCAAAATTATTGATTTTTACAAAAATTGAAATTTCATTCTTCACCTTCACTTGAAAAATACAGAAATCCTTGCATTTTAATGATTGAACTACTGCCTATTAATTTCAATTTTCATTACAAACTATTAAAACTAAAGTATTCAAAATTAATTAAATGTAATAAATATCTGAAAAAACTGTCCACTACAAGTTTAAAAATATATATTTGAACTTATCCTTATGAATATTGTAATGAAATTTTACCCCATTTATTGAATAAAAAGTATTTTATTAACAATTGAAAATTTGAACAAGGTTAGTCACGAAGACGGAAATAATGGTAAGGATAGTTACAAACAATTATGTTTATTAGCACCAAGCAGCTTGCTGGAGAACAGAAAGCAAAATTCAGCCGAACTCGTGGACCTCAGCTTTTATACCTCTGTAGAACATTCGAAAATCCTCTCGCTCGAATAGTAAAGAATGTTCTACTAGAATCATCTTGATTTTAGAGAAATAATAAGAACAATTATAATTAAAATTCCAGTCTTTGGATAAAATGTGCTGGCCGGGAATCGAACCAGGGACCGACGGATCCACAGTCCTATGCTCTGCCAATCGAGCTATGGCGAATTATAACAGTCTTTCTTTTTGCGGCATTGCTTCCCTTAATGAAAAGGACAGCGTCCCGCTGACATTTTTTTTTCCCTCCTGGAGCGTGTCATAGGTCCTTTGTAATCGCCCCATGTAATTTGTGTTCTTTTCCGGAGGAACGAAATCCTGGCTTGTTTCGTCTTCCATCTCAATCTGCTTAGTCGAATCACTATATGGATTCATAGGTGAGACATGGACTACATCTTTCGATTTTCTTTAACCTCATAAGTCACATCTGATAGACGGCGTAACACCTAATATGGTCCAAAATATCTTCTTAAAAGTTTCTCTGAAAGGCCAACTCTTCATAAGGGAGTATAGACCCATACAAGATCTCCAGGAGCATAAGATGCCACTCGGTGTTTGGAGTCGTAGCATCGACGGTCTGCAGATTGACGAGAGCTGAGACAAGTCCGATTTGTAATACTGTCCCACGATCTGTGATCATTATTCTTGGAGCGCCATGTCTCAGAATAATTTCTTCCAACAAAAACTTTGCTACTTCTTTGGCCTCAGCGGTCAGTAAAGCTTTCGTGACGGCATATCGTGTCAGGTAATCCATGCAGACTATGACCCATTTATTTCCCCGAGTGGATTTTGGAAATCTCCCAAGAATATCGATTCCAATGCGTTGGAAAGGTGCAATAACCGGAGGAATGGGGATTAAGCGTCCGGTGGTCGTTGAGGGATGGATTTTCTCCTTTGGAAATCTCGACATTGTATGATATATCGGAAAACATTTCGATACAACCCCGCCCAGTAAAATCTTATGCGGATTCTGTCATAAGTTTCCACGAGGCCAAAGTATGTCAGTTCGAAGATGTTTATGAATGACTGGTAACCACATCTTGCCATCCGGATCAAAATTCTTTCAGTAGAGGACCTCATTAAATACTTCAAATGTTTTGTTGTCGGCGGTGACGGAAATATTCGAATAGTTTATCCTAGTGATGTCAAGATCTTTCTTTTGTTCGCTCGCAAGATTCATCTTCGTAATGATAGCTAGCTTTGTCTCTGATGTCTCAGTTTCATCGTCCACAGGATTTCTAGAGAGAGCGTCGGTATCTCTATGATTCTTACCACTTTTGTTTTTTACTGAAAAATCATATTTTTGAAGATGGAGGGCCCATCTTGCCAATCTCCCAAAATGATCCTTTAGGCCCATGAGCCAGCACAACGAATGATGACCAGTTATGATGGTAAAATGCTTTCCGAATAGGTACGGCCGAAATTTGTTGATGACCCATACGATCGCAAGGCACTCCCGTTCTGTAGTGGAGTAGTTATTTTCAGCTTTTGTTAGAGTTCTGGAGGCGTACGCTAGCACTTTTTTTACGCTATCTTGAATTTGGATTAGAACATCCCCAATGCCATATCCACTGGCGTCTGTATGAATTTCGGTTGCGATAATCTACGCAAAAACGCCAGCTTCCGTCTTTCTTTCTTACAAGCACAACGGGTGATGACCAGGGACTTTCGGACGGCTGGATAATACTTTCATCCAGCATTTTTTTTCATTTCTTCTCGAATAATGCATCTTTCCGTAGATGAGACTCGGTAAGCTCGTTGATTGAATGGAGACTGATCACCAGTGTGAATCCTGTGTTTCACATTCGTCCGCGCGTCTATCGATTTGTCAGTCTTCGTAAATATTTCCGAAAATGTTCGAAGTAGTTCGGTTAGTTGGGTTTTTTGCTCGTTACTTAGATCAGGAGATATCATCGGAGTATAATCCTTCAAGGGATATGACGTCTCTTGCGGTGTATCGGGACCATATGACTTGTCGGAAATCACACATAAATGTCCTTCATCCAGGCGCTTGGCTATGCCTTTAAACATTCCTTTATGTATGACTCAGTTTCCCGGCTGAAGGTTAGCCACCCAGATCTGACTTTGTCCATTATGGTATGAGGATATCTAGGATGGTACAACAATATGGCGCTCGAAGAGTACCTGTTTACTGCCATCGATGACCACATTTATGCATCTACGGGCTGGGCTTCCTGATGCTGCTGTTTCAGTTAAAGAATGAGGTTTAAGTGCGTAGTCCTCTGTGGCATACAACTTCCTATGAGTCCAATGCGGCGGAATCTTGGGAAGCATCTTCCAGAAATAATTCACTCTGTCCGCAGTCTATCACGGCTTGCGAAGCTGCTAAAAAGTCCCATCCAAGGATTATGTAATGACTACAATGCGGCAAAACAATAAATCCAAACGGCAGCTTCTGGCCATTGATACGTTCACGCAAAATGCATTTTCCTATAGGCCGAAAAAAATTTCCATCGGCGACTTCCAGCATAATGTTTTTGACTTCAGAGAACAGTACCTTCTTCAAGAACCGACGATATTTATCAGAGATTACGGAAAATAAAGCTCCAGAATCCACGAGAGCAAGAATTGGCTTGTTATCTATTATTACGTCTAGTTGGTTACCGGTCATCTTTGCGGCCGATGGAAAATTTTCATAGCATGCTATCTTATCTCCTTTGATGGTCGCTTCGTTTAGTTTTCCTCGTTCCTACGGCTTGGGGATCGACTTGGTCGATGATGATCTGAAACGGCTTGTTGAGGATCGGCCTCTAGTCCGACTAGGTGTAGACGTCGAATGAAGCTTGGTCGGCGATTTTCTTCTTCAGCATTAATTTCATTCCAATTTTGTCGGCGATTGCGATAAATATCAAAAATGGCTTTCCTCTCTCTGCAGTAACGTACTGCATGTTCGGGACGTCCACAGTGGAAACAAACTGGTCTATTGTCAGTTGTTCACCAAAGATCAGTTTTTCTTGGCTGCATTGGTAATTTTGATATCCTGGTTACAGTGGCAAATGTTGGCCATCGTTGGATTTCGCCAGGTTTTTCAGAAACTGGTGCTATGGCCTTTTCAACCTCGTTTTGGACCATTTCTTCAAGCGACTGGGTTTGGGAGAAGGAGTCCAAATAGGTAATAGGCTCACGCGTTTGGTTAATTACTCTTTGGACTTCCTCTTGTGTGATTCTTCTAATGAGGGACACCAAATCGGACTCGTCTTCAATGCCTGCAACCGGTTCGACATCTGGAAGCATCTCAAATTTTCGTCGTCCAATCCTCTTCTGTTTCATATCCTCGGTATAATCGCACAATTTAATAAAATCAGCTGTAGTGCTTATTTCCTTCGTCAGTAGTCTGATATATGTATTCCGCAATATCTTTCATTAGGTGTGACACTTAATCATCAGACATCGTTGGATTTACTTCTCGGAAGAAACTGAATTTTAGACCTTTCCCTCCACCATTTAAGTAAAATATCAATTCCGGGACAATCATTGCTCGGATAGAAAGAGAAAGATGAGTAGTACAGTGAACAAATCATCTGAAGAAAATAATAATAATTAATACTATAAATGAATTATATGATTATCAAAATTTGTTTAGTTTTAAAATATTTTGGTGAAACACCTGTTATGAGACACAGCTACATAAAATATTAGCGAGAAAACTTTATCAAGCATTAATACTGGCGAACCGATTGGTCACCAAAGGCGGCTAGTACAATATAATAATAGACTATTTTATTAAATTCATTTCTAAATGTTGATTTATCTATTTGCTTTAAAAAAATACATTAGTTATCACATGTAATTCTGGCAGAAATAGTCAAAAGATAAGGGCAATAATTTTATTACAACCAACAATATATTCCCAAGCCGTTTTTCTTCAGTTTCTCAGTCCAGCAAGAAATAAATATACATATGGGGAAAGGGCAAAATTTAATTACCATTTTAATTCAGTAGACTTTAAGGGAACAAATGAGAGATTTCATAACAATTTGTATTTCTTTTAAAATATAATTTCTTATTTTAACACAGAAATTTTTTATATTTATTTCTTCTAATATTTCAAGCATTATTTTCTTTCAAGAGCTAACTGCATGTTAAATACTTTTTCTGAAAATTATTGAAAGATATCAGACATTTTATTATAATAGAAAAGAAAAAAACTATAACTTACCCGTTTTTTACCTCGCACTTTTAAAGGTGTCTTGGGTGTATGCTCATCAATCATATGCTCGAAGAAGCTCGTGGTATCACATGTTATAGGGTCGCAGAATGGAGATTGTGTATAAAAGCCCTATTGATAAAGAAAATTCAAATCAGTCAGACTTATCTACACTGCTGGTATATAAAAATTTATTGAAAAACAAGCTTTTAAATATCATTGATCTATATTAACAAACTGATTAACTCATTCGCTGCCAATCCTAAACTGTAAGAGGTTATTCCCATTTCTGTTTTGAGTGTTATTATTTATCTAAGTTTTATTATTTCAAAATAAATACACATATTTTGTTATAAATAATAATTTACATGTATAAAAATCAAACCCGAGTCTACTCGTCGTTGGCAATGGAAATAACCTTATACAATTTAGGTTTGGAAGCAAATGGGTTAAATAAAGTAGAATGTTTGTAAAAACAATTTATTTGTAGATTTTTTTTCAAGTTTTCAAACTTGTATATTTATGTTTGTGGCCAAAAAAAGTTTGCAAGTTTGACAAGTTGTACGTTATATCATTGATCTATATTAACCCTGCCAACCACAAGTATATTCGTGGTACGCAGTGAATGGGTTAACAGATTTAATTCATGACAAAAATTTAGATGAAAATAAGAAATTTGCATAAATTTCTAGAGTGCAGATCCAAAAAGGCTTTAAAAATTGCTTGGATTAACTTTTTTTAATTCAAAAATAAATAAAACAGAAATTAAATAGCTTAATTTCTGTTATTGAAATTAATTGTATCTTTTCACATTCAGCTTTACCAACAGTGATCTAAGTAAATATATAAAAATATAACAGAAATAAACTAAAAATTTATATTAAATTTAAAATTCATACGAGTCATCTGCAACACAAAAATATGTTATAAAAAGTTGCATTATATTTTATAATATAATGGAATATAATTCCTTCTAATTCCATCATTATCATTATCGCAAAATGAAATTTTCCCAGCCATTGAATATTTTTTTAATAAGAAAGTTGTTTTTAACATACTTCATAATGCTTTAAGACAATTTCTTTCCAATTATAATTGTATTAAAGTATTTTAAGGTATATGACAATATATATTTCACAAGAGTAAGCAAGTCATATCTAATCATTGCAACTGATATCAATAATTAGTAAAACGTTCATGTTTTCTTTGCAAATTTTTGCATAATTGGGAAAAATTACAACATAATCATTGCAAATGCCATTAAGTAGTGGAAAAAACCTTCATAAACATGTTAAAAGTAGAGTCTATTAAGTTATAATTTGATGCATTGTCTCTAAGTAAACAGATTAAATTATTTTAAGACAGCAAGGCAACTTAAAAAATAACTAAACTAGTTTAGCTAATAATCTCACTAGTTCATTCACTGCCTCTAATGAGCATCCATTGGTACTTATGTATTAACTAAATACTATTGGTAAATTTTTGGCTTAGCCACAAACTACTAACTTTAGGCTTAATTACATGTAATTGTTGAACATACTAAACAGAATAACATGACAATCTTTGATTATCTATTTGATTTATATTCACAGTTTGCAATCAACATTACATGTGATTAAATAACATGCAATTAAAATAAATACCAATTTTATCATTCTTTTTTGCTGTTTTAAAAGGTTTCTTCTTTCAGTTATCTTTGTTTTAAATTGAAATGTGTGCGCCTTGAAGTTTGTTCTTTCATTTTGGAACAACTTAATATGTAAGACCATTTAAAATAGATGTCTTTATTACAAATAGTTATAACTTTCTTGTAAACAAAGATAGAAAGACTGCAAAGATTTAAATATAATACAAAAAAAAAGTTTTATGCTTAATTGGGTAGGCAATAATTGCTCTATGCATTTTAGTTTGATCAGAAGAATAGAAACCAAACAGCTGTTTATGCTACATTTTACTGACAAGATGTTAGTAGCCATTGCTTTCGCTACGTACATCATCAACAACTTCCTTATTACCAATTTTTAATAATAATAAATTTTATAGAGATTTTCTTTGTAACAAATCGTGATCACCACAATCTACAGCTTTAATTTTTAAAAAAACTTTAATGGAGACTATTTTTTTACAAAATTATGAATGTAGGTTCTAGATTATGTCTTTAAAAAAAAGGAGCAACATTATTTAATCCAAATGTTTATTTCTCACATTCATTTTACTGTGGTCAAAAATCAATTTCAATACACTATATATCTTATAGTTCAGTTTAAGAATTATCTTTAAGAAGAAGAAAATAAAGGCAATGATAGAAACTTGGATTTTTAAAGTCTATCAATTACAAGACTACTTTTAGAATAACTACAAAATTAAAGCAATTCTTGCTGAATTTTAATTTCTAAGCAACATTAATTTAGTTGGACAACATTTTTGAAATACAACAAAATAAATAAATAAATTGAAAGTAAAAGACTAGAATAATTATTTTTTAAATCAAAGTGAGAATTCTAATTATTCTATTAAATGTGCATTTTATATAAATTAATTTAAGTTGTAAAAAACTAATAAAGTTCTTATATAATCTTTAGACTTCCTTTTTTCATTATAAAATTTTTGTATGTTCCTTTTCAGAAATTAATCTGAAATAAGATAAATGGAAGAAGTGGGCCTAAAAATCTGTGTAAAATGAAGAGTGTCCAGTTACATTTTTAAAAATCTTTTAATTATGTATTTTTTATGAAAATAAAAAAAATTCTGTATAAAAATTTTATAAAAATTATAAATTAATATCATTCTTATTTTCTACATATGTATAAAATTTCTGTACAGAAAAAAAAGTATTTAATATTGCCTTTTTACAAGATCGTCTGCAAATAACAATTTGTTTAAATCTGTTGACAGACTTATTTATTTATTTATTTGTACTAGAAATTGAAGTCTAGAATATTTATAATTTTTGTTTATTCAAGATATAAAAAATTGACATTTTTTTTTTAAAATCTAGGGATTTGAACAATTTCTGTTCAGTGCTGTCATAAAAAGGTCAGTGAATGTCCAAAAACAAACTTCGTATAGCTTACAAAAGTATCAATATTTGCAAGAGTTTTCATTTAAATTATCGTTTTTACTGTCACTTAATAAATATAAATGTTCTCTTCCAAAAACTTATATAGACCAGGGCTTCTTCTAAACTGCCAGTTCATTTGTAACTAATTTCATTCTTAGGCTGATGCAAAAGACATTGGATTTAAAAAAAATCTATAATTTTTAAGTTTTAAATTTAAAAAAATTGTCTCATGGAACTGAAGGAACTTTTTTACAATTTTTAAAGTTTTTGAAAAGATGTAGAGAAATATCTGGTTGAAAGAGTACTTCAAAATAAAATCTAAAAATAATAAACTAAGCAATAGTATATTCTTCAAAAAAGTTCCAGAAATTTAATTAAGTTAATCCCACGACACGATGAGGAATGTAGTAAAACATGGTAAATAATAAAGCTAATTACTTTATTTAATTTGACATTGTTTGGTTAACTTATTTTTGTTATTGGTTAACATATTATTTAAAATTTAAAAAGATGAAAATATTTCTCTGACTTCTATGAGATTTATAGACGCTGCATCGATGGTTCTTTTAAGTACTTTTAAAACCCTGTTTCAAAGTAATTTTTTAAACAAATAATCTTATAAATTAAGATTCAATACTTATATAAGAAATGCAAAGTATCAGGTTGTGTTTGATTGGCTCAATGAATTTAAAAGCTATTTCAGTTTAAAATTCTTTCAAGAGAAATTTTTGATAAATTTCAAATTTATAATAAAGGATTGAGAATTTTTATTATATATAAAGGAAATTTCTCTGAGCAGAGGAAAAAGGAGGATTACAGGAACAATTATTAATTTTTAAAGCAAAGAAAGTTATCTTGCACTTTTTAATAACTGAAAAACATTAACTTGTTAATAAAACTCAAATAAACCCTTCTGCTTTATTTCTTTTCCCAAAAGAATGTGTTAAAAGCCTCTCAATGTAATATTATTAACATTCGCTTTATATTATCAAAATCTTCTGGTTCTGAATACAGGTATTAGAATGTACATAAAAATTCCATTTCCATTTAGTGTGATCAAAGCATCGTTAAATATTATCAGTTTTGAAGTAAAGAATAGAACGATCCGTTATTAGTAACAATGACATTCGTGGAATTCTTTGTCCTCTTTTAAGAAAATATTTGTACCCGAAGTCATTTTCCAATAGAGATGATATACAGATATATCAGATCAATGAATTTCTCCTGTCCGATGGGGATTCACAATCACATTCTTTTGTCTGGACAAAAGCGATATGGACTGCAGAAATATATTGAACAGACATACGTTGAATAAATAGTTGATCTTTCTGGAGACTGAGTTATGAAAGAAAAATGGATTGGTAAAAAAAAAAAGGTAACTTAATAAAAGATTTGAGCAATAAAAGACAAAAATGAAATCACTAACAGGTATGAAAGTTACCTAAAATGACATATGGTACAGAAAAACTTCCAAAGTCTGTTTTTAAAATTTTGAAAAATCATTACTTTATTTTGTGAGCTAGACCAAGCAATAAACGGTACTGATTCCAACACAAACAAATATATTAAAGGAAGTCCTCCCATAAAAATCAAGATGAGTCATGAATTGATAATTGGAAATATGCTGTAAACATCGGTAAATAAGTTTTAAAAATAAATACAATTGCAAGCTTTATACGAGTGAACCATTAAGGAACAAATATTAATAAGAAATAATTAATGAATTTTTATTTTTGAAATGATTTATCAATATTCAGGAAGCATTATTTCCCCTTTTCTTTTGATCTGATAAATCTATAATTGAATTTATTCATTTCATTTATTGCTATGAACTAATCAGTATTATAAAGATTTTAAGTCCTGAAGTGATCATATTAAGAGGTAGCTACTGTACTTGAATAAATACCGAATGTCAAATAAAGTTAGTTAATCGAAAGCTATTTTTAAAAATCTGTAATTCTCAAAGGTTAATTTTGCAAAAAAAAATATTTTTTTATTGGCTAACATTCATTTAATTTAGTCAAATCAATGTATTTTTAATAAATATTCTACGTATTTGCTATATTATATTAAGTTTCTAACTTCATGAAAAGTGATAAACTAAATAAAAATTTAGCATAAAAATAAATTCATTTTTTATCAGAAAAATTTAAACAACTTTACTCTGCTATTTCTTTCTATGACATAAAAGAATAAAACATTCAGAATTATTTAACAAAAAAACCCAAAAAAACCAGAGAAAATATAGTTTAAAAGAATAAGAATCATTGACTTGGAAAGTGGTAGGAACTATATTGTGAGAAAAAAAAATTATATAGAGAGAGGAAATTTTTCAGATTTTTATCACAAGACAAAAAATGTTAATAAACTATTTTATCAATATTATAGTATATATATTATGATTTGTTCTGTTTTGAAATAAATGTTTCTTTCCAATTGAGAAAAATGATAGAATACATATCAAGGATCTTCTTTTTATTTGGATTTGTTAAATGATTTCATTAGTGTGGTATGGAATTTCGAGAGGGAAGTCGACTCAATTGTCGTCCTCATCACTTGAACGTAATTGAAAATCATGAGGTTTATTTCAAAACAACCATCATGCTGGAAAAATTTCAAAATAGGATATTAATCTACTTAAACTAATTTGGTAAATGGAAATATCTTGGGTACAGGATAATATGTTTTCTTCATAATCTAATTACACGGCACCTTCTGTTTCGGACACTTGTTACTGCATTCCTTGAAGGCAAAATTTATAGAATTTTCTCCTTGAATAGTCTGATCTTCTTGATTTGTTTATAGATTTTGTTTTTTAACATTGAATTATAACATCTATGGATGACTTGATTTTACTTTAAATCTAAAAATCTGCTCCTCATTGATTGAAACATTGAAGTTATAAAGGTTAAATTATGGAATAAGATGTAAGCACACAAATTTCTTATAAATTTGTTTAGGTTTTTGTTTATACCTAATAAACTAAATTTTTATTGATATTTTTTTTTGAAAACATGCATTTTTTTTTTATTAAAAATTTTACACAGTCTAACTTTTTTGTGCAATCACGAGATTTTAAAATTATCTTATAAAACTAGTATTCTCATTTAAGAAATATAAAGCAGCAGACTATAAAAGAACACGAATTTTATATTACTTTGTACTAACCGAAGTAACCAGTGTCCTATCATCATTAATTCGTTTTATTTGCTTGATATTTAACAATTTTGATATTCTTATAAACAACCCTTTAGGATTCTTAAATGCAGTAATTAGTTAATAACTACACTAAGGATTAAGGATGTAAGAAAATTTTAGTTTTGCTTTATGGCACATACAATTAAAACTGACAATCTTATTAAAATAAAATTTTATTTTGACTCCACTAGAAAAAAAAACAATAAAAAAGAAAAATGATGTCTGCTAACTTTAGGGATTGATTGTGGAGTATTTGAACTCGAAGTTCGTAACCTTCGGTTCCAATAATGTAATGTGACAGAACATACAGAACATCTACAATTACAGGAAAGATTTTTATTGTATAGAAGAAACTTCAAATTACTTAATTAAAAGCAAAGATTTTGTATATGCAAACAGAATAAAATAAATTTTTAAAAGTAGGGAGTTCGGGTGGATAAAAATTTATTTAATAGAAGTTTACAAAGGCATTTCATAGATGGTGCGATGTCTAGCAAGAAGTGATAGGCTAAGTGAACATGCTACAGTATTTTTAATTAAAAGGGGAAAAGGTGACTCAAAAATAAATAAAACAGTTGAAAAAATTGAAATAATTTTAAAGACAATGTTTAATTCCCGAATGTGCATATTTTTGCTTTTATTCTATGTATTGAAAACAAGTATCTTTAGAAGGCAATTAAATATTAACATTGGTAGAAATGCGTGATTGATATACACGATTATGGAGCGAACTAGTTTTAAAATTTATATATCACTGCACAAATTTTGCATAGATTAACTTTGAAAACTAATTAAAAATTAGAAAATATGGCATGACAATAGAAATAATATTGCAATGATGTAAACTTTTTTTTAAATTTTTAAGTTGGTATAAACCTTACTTTTTGTGTGATGATTTATTCAAAGATAGAAAGTTTAGAGAATGGAAATTTAAAATAGTAAAATGCAGAAATGGAGATTTACTCAATACAGAGAAATTACCAAATGTAAATATTTGTCTAATAGTTAATTACCGTATGAAATAATTTTTCCTTGGATAATCAATAATTCAAAAATGGTTAAAAAGTTATAGTCACAATTGAATGTTTTCATCCCAAATAAATTTTCCAGAGTTATCAAACTGTGTATTTGGCAACTCTTGATTTTCAAAATTAAGTTAAAGAAAAGAAAAAAAGAGTGAAATGTTTATTCATTGATTATCTTTATAATAATTAGTGAATGTTGAGTGATTTCTTTCAGTTAATTTAATATTTATAAGTTTTATTAAATTCGTTATTGAGAGTAATTTCAATAAAAATAATAAATTAAAAACTATAAATATAATAGTAGGATTAAAATAATAATTATTCTGCAAAAATAGACTATTCTTTGATAATGATTTTCAAAACACTTCTGATAAATAACAGTTGTAAGAAATTTGAAGGTCCTCATTTAGATGCTACAACATTTAACTAAAATTTTGAGATTCTATGTTTTTATCTCTTCTAATAATAAATGATTTTTGTGTCATTTAACGACAATATACAGGCCAGGCCCTTAAAGCTAGATATATTTAACTTTGCACGTGTGTATTTTGGAACCAAAGAAATGACACTTCAGGGAATTTTTTTTATTTTATTAGAGTTTTAGATAATTAAAAGTTTATGAAATGTCGGTATTTTCCCACTACAAACCAGGGAAATATTTTGACACAATGATAACCTTTACATTAACATAAAAAGATAATGTTAAAATTCAAAACATTCTTTTAAATATTTTTTAATTGATTAAGAATAGAAAAATAATCATATCTTAAGCATGTTTTGTAGCATTCAATTTCATTGTTGAAGTAAAATTCAAATTGTTTTCATTGTTGCTATTAATATTTCAACCACTTCTCTATTGTTTCAGAACAAAATAGGAGGATTTGGCTTCTTTTTATATGTTGGGTAGTTTCCAGTATAAAATATGGTTTAAATAAAAATTTTCTTTTTGACAATTAAGGTTTTAACTTCAGACTCAAAAAATAGCTACATTCATGTCATAAAACTAAATGTATAAACTCCATAGTAGAAAAATAAGAAAATGCATAGCACAATGAATTGAGCGATGTAAGTCTTTTAAAACAGTAAAAACAATGATATATTAATTTTAAAAAAATTTCCTGAGGAAGCATTTAAAATCATGAGTGCAAAATTAACCCTTTTCACTTGGAAAAGTAATTTGATGCATAATTATTCAATATACAAGAGCTTGTTTTATTGCTTCAAATTTGTTAATGTGTGTGTGTGTGTGTTTAAAATAGAATTTTTGTGTCTTTTTACTATTCTGTAGGTATTTTCAATAATCAAAATTGAAAAGAAAATAAATAAAACGTCATAATGATGCACCATCTTGAATGGTTCCCAAGAGGCACTATCGAATGCAGAGGCTTAGTAATAATACTAAATATTTAAGCAAAATCTTTTACAACCATTAATAATGGAACCACCTGGTCAACAAAAACGGCTACTATTTCATAAAAAAGAGGAGGAATTGCTGGTTATTTCAATCCCGAGTAATTTCAGTTTAGATTTATATATAATAGGTGGAAATTATTAATAAATAATTACCCAGATGATAAAATATTAACATTCATAAAAATTTTAATTCTCCAGACAGCTTTTGCATTAAAAAATAGTGTACACTTGAGTTAAAATTTATAAGTAATAAATAAAAGTTAATCAGTTTAAATATATTTAAAAAATGTCCTTATTTTGACAGAATTTATTTCACCTGAAACGTTAAGAGGTATTCATTAAAATTATAGATTATTAACATACGATGTATTTTTTTAAATCCAATCTATTTCCAATTTTTCCCCCTTCTTAAAAACCCTTTGTTAGAAAATAAACTGCGAAAGCAGAATTAAATTTAGAACATCTTATGGATTCTCTCAAATCAGGTTGTGTACAGGGGGCATTTTTCCCACACCACTTAAAGCAGAAAGTAGGGTCATAAACATTCCATCCCACCTTTTTTCATTGACAGAGAAAGTCTTTCCCCTATAGATGGATACCTGAAGGCTATAATCAATCAGTGACATTACTTGGCAGGAAAATAGTAGAAAACTATCTTCTTGTGCACAGATCAGCATTAGACAACAAAATTGGCAGTTTATTTATGCCTACATCAGATTTGGAAACAATTTGAATTGAATGCCTTTTTTTTATTTAAAAGGGGAAATTTTATAGAGAAAATATTAGATTTTGTTTTTTAAAAGAATTGTCTGAAAATCCTACTTCCCAACATCTGCTACTTAGAATATGATCTTTGATATGGTCGGGCAAAAGGCGAGAATTTCTTCATCTGATCAATCCCCCCCTAATCGGTAGAAAGTATTTTAAATGCTTTGTGATGTCCTTATACTACAACAGAAGTAGAGTGAGAGAAAAAGTTATAAATTTATCCATCGTATAGTGTATTTTCAGTTCTGTTTATTATTTTTATAGATGAATTGCATAGATTATCTTCTGTTAAGAATCTTTCCAAAATCTATTCAGGCAAATGGAATGAAAAGATATTCTAAGGATTTCATTTTTTTTTCAATACAGAATAATGAAGGAAAAAAAACTAACTTTTTTATGAAATATTTTCTTAGTTTTATTGGTAATAATGCTTATAGCAACAAATATTTTATATACGAATAATAATGTTAGTGAAACTATTCAATAACATGAAATTACTAGTTTCTGTTGATTAATAATATTTCATTGTTGTCTTCATATAACAATATCAATTATTTCATAATTCTATGCAAGAAAAAAAATGTGCAGTTGAAGGAAATAAATTTACAATTAAACATTAATAAACAAAAATAAAGAGTAAATAATATATTTTTTTAATTTCTTACTTTCAATTTGATATTTCTTAATCAACTTTTCATAACTATTAATATAATTTCATACATAACCAGTTTTCTTTATATTTTTCAATAATCAATGATTTTCATATTTTTACTTAATATTGCATGAAAAGAAGGTAAAATCTGTACGAGAAATGTCCCTCCTTCTTGGTTTATTTAAATTCATTAATTTTTATTCTCTTTACATTATTTCTTGTCCTTAGATTTTTTCTGGGCGTTTTTACAACCACTTAGGTCAAGAGTTTAGAAACAGAAATACTTCAAAGGTAAAATTCCATTAGGTTGTCCATTCAGCATAGTAATACTTCAATTCCATAGCAAATGTGTGTATCAATATGCCTTAAAAAATGCATTACTGTGCATACCGCTTCACTCAGGGAAATTGCAAAGAATAGCGATGGTTAGATTTGGCAATATAAAAGATAAATAAATTGGCGGCAACCAGACTATGCAAAGTAAAGTAAGTACCCCTGATCCCACATTATGCAAAAATATTTTTCTAGAATTATTCATACATTAATAAATTAATTGAAATTCCAAAATATATTAGAGATTTATCTCATTCCTCCCTTTAAATTATTACTAGATTTATTATTTTAAACAGGAAAGAAAAAAAAGGATAAAAATGAAATTCAAAAAAAAAAAAAAAATGTCATAGTACATATGTTAACTATTATAGCTGTCTTGATTCAAGAGAATTTCATGATTGCATTTGATAACATACATATATTGTTGTTGAAAATTAGATAACACATTCAAAATAATCATTCATAACACACATAGTATAAAAATTCCCAAACTTTAAATAATCAGAAAACATATTTGGTTAGGCAAGCATGTTTCCATTTCAAATTAATCTGATCTGATTTTACAAATAAAGCGATTTTATATCATTTACTCCTTTATGCTTCATTCAAGAGCAATTTAAGATTTCAACATCAGAAGCAAGTTACCCAATCCATTCAACAAATATTATTGAATTCAAATGAAATATCATTAATTCCAAAGAAAGGATTAAGACTAGAATGAAAACTAGTAGGTTTAAGGGAAAATAGAATAAGAAATATTTTAATCATACAACACAAATAAAATACTCTAACAGTATTCTTTAGCTAATATTTTAATTTTTGATTGTGTGGCATTATTAGAGAGATATTAGCAAAAAAAATCTGTACCATATTTTTTAATTTCCCCATGAAAAAATGTTGGCTAACAGTCAAACAATTTAGTCATTGTATGTTTATGGAAGCATGTCTTAAATAAAATATTATTTAACAAATAAAACAATAGTATTACCAAAATTTTCATGAAATATTTTTTTAACTTTACTATTATACCACCAATCCCCCCACCACCAAAATTTTATATTAATATATTAATGTCAATTAGAAGTTGTGAACATTAAATACAAAATAAGACAAGAAAGCTAGATAATATTTCAAACTCACCATCATGCAAAAAAGCTCTGAAGTAAACTTTACACCAAGACCATATGATGGAAAATATGAATTGACAGATGGGCCTTCGGCCATTTTATTCCATTCCGATCATTAAACTGCAAAAAAAAAGACATATAAAAATATTACTTATATCCAATAGAATTTAATGAATATGGAATTTTTTTAAAGACTTTATAATCTAAAGTATAAAAAGAGATTCGTAAGAATTCTCTTTTGGTGAATATTACCTGATTACTGCGAAGAAAGCAGCAACTTGAAAGAATTAGGAGATTTACATTCAGCCAGCTAGATCAGTTCAGTTCAGTTCAGTTTGTTAGTGCTTAAAACATTTGTGTTTGGCATTTGGCGGCTTTGTCTCTAAAGATGCATAATACATCTTTTTTTTTCATTAACAAATAACTTAGTTATTGTTATTCTTAAATATTTGTTCTAAATATCTGATATTTAATCATATTATTAGTTAAAAGTTATTCATTAGTATTAAATATATAATTTATTTATTGCAATTAATACTTAAATTACTAATTTAAGTAACGCATGATTTAATCAATCTAAAAATTTTAGCTTACTTTTTAAATCTGATTTTTCTCAAATCTATTTATTTAATTTATTTGCTGGAGTAAAGCTTTTTCTAAAAAAGTTACATTAAAAATAAATGTCATTTTTTTAAAATGTTTGCTTTAGTTCTGAATTGTAATAATAGATGGCGACAGCGAAGTGAAAAAAAATGAATGCCACCTGGAACTTATGTCACAAATAATTGAACTTGTCGGTAGGGATAACGAATATTTTAGAAACGGATATTCCGTAACCAATATCAAAAATTCACAAATATCAGAGATCAATACTTTTCAAAAAAAAAATCTGATTGAAATCCTTAGCACGTTCTTACTGGTTGATATTTTGATTTCAGGTCTAGGATCACAATAGAAAGTCACAATTGATACGATCTATCCAACGGACGCTATCGAAGCAGATTTAAGTCATGCATTGGGAAAGTCCCTTTCCCAGTGATGTTCCTTCCAGGAAAAGACCTCCCACAAATAGCTGTTATTGATCACATGCAGAGAGCTTACTATTTCACAAAGAGTCAGCTCTACCCATCGCTGGAAGCTATACGCAGCTTGTACGAAAACAAGATTTCAGTCGCTTTTGTCTTCACAGAAAAATATTAATTTGTGTTTTTAAACAAATTTCTGCCGATATTCAATGTTTCAAACAAATTTCATATGGATTTGTATCTATTCTTATCTGGATATAAACAGCATAATTAGTAAATTTCCACGACTAAAACAATTTGATATTAGCATAATTATATTTTCTGTTTCTGGTTAGCATGAGAATTCCGCTGCTCTGAAGGATTTCCTAGTTATTAAAAACAGAATTATGGCTAATTTTAAAGCTGTTTTAAAAATAAAAGAAATATTTTAAATTAATTTCCAATGATAAATATCTTTTCATTGATTTATAAAAACATTTTGGGAAAGATGCACAAAAATTCATGCAAATTTAAATATTTTATTAAATTTTATAACAAAGAATATAAAGGCTTGCATAACTTATATATAAATACATTTGTTTAGATATAATCAATATTATGGTTGGCAATGAGGTAAAGTAAAAAAAAATGCTTCGTTTGTTAAAATTTCGTGGATTTCAGAATTTATCGGGAAATAAATTATGATGTTAACATTTAAAATATTTATTTACATTTTTTGCATTAAATTGACTTTCTTTAAAATATTTTTAGTTGAAAAGAACTTAAATAAATTGACAATTCAAATAAAATTTCTTTTGCTTTTTTCCCTTCTGATACAAAGTGTTTTAAAGGTATATAAAAGAGAGTCGAGATCCTTAGACAACAATATATAATCTCACAAATTTGCAAAAACGTCATTTCAAGAAAATATCTGTAATGTAGTCTCGTTCAATCTAAACGTAAGATAAAAATTATCGAATAGAAATTTTTGAAAGTAAAGGAAGATAAATTGCCAAAAAAGAGTTGCAACCAGCCTTTCGATTTTCATTCATGCATACTCTATATTCAATTGTCTACGTATTATTTTCAATGAAATTATATGTATATTTTCTTTTCAGAGAAAGTTTTAATAAAAGAAATGCACATAAACTTCATTAAAAAATCCTAAATTTCATTAATTATAAAATATTGTTTATCAAAACCAAAATGCCTTCAAATTAGCTTTCTTATACATTAAAATGAATTCTGCATTTTAAAAAAAAATCTTTATTGTAACATTTTTTGTCATGTTTCATAGAAAACGTTAAAAAAATTAATGTAATGTAGGAAGGATAAAGATAAAGTCGTGTTTATGTCTCAAAAACTATATGCTTTTAGGAGTTATAAAAATATAAAAAATGTTAAAAAAATTAAAATATTAAAAATGTTAAAAAAATATTTTATAATGAAAATAAAATTTATAATGTAATGATTTAAAATGAGACAATTTCTATCGATTTAAAAGCTGTAACCTGGAACATAATTAAGGAGCCAAATGTAAAATTTACTGAATATTTTTATTGTTAATTGCGTTTCTACAAGATAAACAAAAAAATTCTTTCCGTTTGAGCGTTCCATTGAAAGAAATGAAAGTATGCAAATTCGTGTATAACATGATTGAGAAACCGTCAGTCGAGAGTAGGAATGTCAGTTGTTATAAACGCAGGTCCAATGCCCACATTCATCAATCGGAACTCATGCACTTGTGAATCGAGATGGACGTATCGAAGGAGCTCGTTCGGGGTTGTATACTTTACGACTTCAAAGTGCTCTTATCAGCCACTGCATCAAGTCGCGGAATATGTCAAGCGTTTGGGGATAATGTTCTCAATGAACGTACGGCGAGGCATTGGTTTCAAAATTTCAAGTCTGGAGATTTGTATCTCTGTGATAAAGCTCGAACAGGACGACTACAGGTATTGAATGATGAAGCTCTGCAGGTGGCCATTGAGGAGGTCAGTAGTCAAACGTATGGTGAACTTCCCAGATATTTGAACTTATAGTGAAACGGTTAGACTTCCTTTGCAGCTCTTAGGTAAGACGTACAGGCTATAAGAAAGTAGATTCCTCACACGCTGTTGGAAGTCCATAACGAGTGGCAGCCTGTTTATCGTTGCTTTCTCGCCACCGTAGCGCATCCATATTCAATCGAGTGTTGAGCAGTGACGAGAAGTGTGTCCTGTATGACACACCCAAGATTTACAAGCATTGGTTGTCACCCCAGGATACTGTCCAGCACAACGCAAGACCACCTATGCACCCACGCAAGATTATGTTTTGTGCCTCATGGACTTGTCGTCAAGTAGTTCACTATTAGTTTCTACCAACGGGACAAACGGTCACAACGGACCTGTACTCGCAGCAATTCGAACGTGTACAACAGGCATTGCATCAGAGGGAGCCAGCACTGGTTAATCAAAATGATGTACTGTTGGGCGACTTGGTTGGGAGACTTTGTGCCATCCTCCTTACCCAGCAAAACTAGCACTATCATATTACCATTCTTATTCCCTTCCCAAGACAATCATCTTCGTGTTAAATTCTTCACTAATGAAGCAGACTTGCGCAAAGCTCTCACGGGCTTCTTTGCGTCCCATACCTCCGAATTTTACCGTAAGGGAATTGAACAACTGGACACATGTTGGCAGAAGGTGCTGAATGCCGATGGTAATTACTTCGAGGACTAACAACAGGCTACGCTGTTTGTATGGCATGCTCTTTTGGATAATTAAAAAAAGGCAAGAACTTTTTTTGTTTAACTAGTAAATAAGCGAAAAGGGGGAAAATTTGCCTGAAATTTAATAATATCTTCTCAACACGAAATTAATAATAATGGACAATGCTACTCTAAAAAAAGGGAAGGCAATCGATTTTGTTGGAGTCCAAGATCTAAATATTATATATTTTATATTTTAACTATCGTCAACTCTTTAAATATTATAGATAAGACTATTTCATTCTGAGAATTTGTTACTGATTGAGAGCACTTGGAAAAAGGAACGAGATTTTGCGCGAAAATTACAAAGTTGTCTCTAGTATCACACACACACACACACACACACACACACACACACACACACACACACGG
>JAOUZG010040121.1:3325136-3340278 GCA_026289955.1 Argiope argentata
AAAAAACCTATTCAAGTCTCCTCATGTGTTAGGTAATTCCCTCTTTAAAAGATAGGTATTGATCCTCTTTTCCAGATAATTTTTCTCGGAAGTGGAATCATAAAAGGTGGTAAAATGAGGAGTAAACTCAGGAAGAGAGCGAATGAAGGAAAAACCTCCCAAGCACAAAACATTTGTTAATTTTCCGCAAACCTTTTACCCACACACTAATTTTAATCGATAGGAATTTTTAACATTGTTTTGTTTCCTATTTAACCCACTTTGAAAAACAGATGGAAAAGTATCTAAATGAAATTTAATTTTAAATAATTATTTTCTAATGATCTTACATTTTTGGTTTAAAAAAGTTTTTTTCTATATCATTTAAGAAGGCACCAATTCTCCAAAAATGAAGTTTTCTTAATTTAAAAAATATTTTCTGTCTTTCTTCAAAACAATTTCTTTTGCAAACAATAATTTAGTGCGGAAATGTTTGTACTCATAAGAAAGCTGAGAATAACACATACATACATGAGTGATAGAACAAAAGGCATTAAGTATTTATTAGTATTTTCAATTCATATATGCATTATATAAATATGTTTGTTTAATATTTGAGAAAACTTTGCAATTTTAGCCCTATATCTCTTAATTTTTTCCAAATACTGTCAATCAATAACAAATTCTCAGAATGAAATAGCCTTATCTATAATAGTTAAAGAAAGAATTGACAATAATTAAAATCTAGAATCTATAATACTTTCCCTTTTTTTAGAGCATCAATATCCATTATTATTAATTTCGTTTCTTAAATTGGTAGAAATTGTCCCGTTTTAAATAATTTCATTTTAAACTTTATTTTCATTATAAAATATTTTAAGACATTTTTATCGCCTATAAGTTTAGAATATAACATTTTAAGGCATTGCATTTGCACTATATATATATATATATATATATATATATATATATATATATATATGTAAAAGCTGTTTTCAATTAAAAATATTTTAAAGAAAGCCAATTTAAAGCAAAAAAAAGTAAATAAATATTTAAAATGTGAACATTATAAATTATTCTGCGATAAATTTTGAAATCCACGAAATTTTGACAAACGAAGCATTTTTTAACTTTACCACATTGCCAACCATAATATTGATAATATGTAAACAAATGTATTAATGTATACGTTATGCAAGCATTTATATTATATGTTATAAAATTTAAAAAAAATTTTTAATTTGCATGCATTTTTGTGCATCCTTCCGAAAATGTTTTTATAAATCAATGAAAAGAAAATTATGATTGGCAATTAGTTTAAAATATTTCTTTTATTTTTAAAACAGCTTTAAAATCAGCCATAATTCTGTTTTTAATAACTGGAAAATCCTTCAGAGCAGCGGAATTCTCATGCTAACCAGAAACAGAAAACTTAATTATGCTAATATCAAAATTGTTTCAATCGTTGGAAATTTATTAATTATGCTGTTTATATCCAGCTAAGAATATATTTGAATCCATATGAAATTTGTTTGAAACATTGAATATCGGCAGAAACTTGTTTAAAAACACAAATTAATATTTTTCTGTGAAGATAAAAGCGACAGAAATCTAGTTTTCGTACAATGAAACAAGCCAAGTATACTATCTTCTGGTAGTAGTAGCTTCCAGCGATGGGGAGAGTTGACTCTTAGTGAAATAGGAATATCTCTGCGTGTGATCAAAGGTCTTGCCACCCGCTATTCCCCAGGTATCTTAGCCTGTTGCCCAATATTGTACAATATTGTACGATATTATATGATATTAAACAATATTCCACAATATTAAACAATATTGCGAATATTGGTAAATGTTATTCAATATTGGATAATATTTGTGTGCTACTAAGGACTATTTGTGGGAGGTCTAAACAGAGATCCAAACAAATTCTAGAGATTTAATTTAATTTTGAGAAAGTAACAAATCTTGATGGATCAGTGCAATTAGACTAGGGGCTTTATTATTAAAATTTATAAGAGTTTGTAAAACTGATAAGCTATATGTAAGTAAGACATAATCTTGCATTTCTATACAAAACTGGGGAATTGCGAGGAAGCTCTTCGCATGTCAAATACTATTTAGATTAGAGACTGATCTGGAAATTCGGTGTCCTATTATTGTATTGATAACTGCAAGCGTAGATAACTCCTTGTTTTTTGTTGGATCCGTTCAATTTCAAACTTTATTAATCCATGCATATGTTTTATGAAATTGAAAAAGATTTCTTATGACTTCCTACTTTAAGTTTTTATTTTGAAATGGTAAATAATGTAGTGAAAAGTGATTTTGACCAGACTTTCTTTGAAAGGAATAAATGAAATGATTGAAAGACGGAAAATTTTAGGATTCGAAAAAAAAAAAGTACCGAAGAAATATTGAAGTGAAACGAGTTTCTTTAATCTAGGTCGAACAACTGGAGGTTGAAAGAGAGAGGTTGAGGCTGAATTATCTCCAAATGTAGAATGTTTAATGTAAAACCATGAAGGTAGAGTTGGTGCCCTCTTTGTAATCCAGTGTACAGTCGAAGCGCAGAACAATATAAAATTTCCAGAGGGTTGAGTTTTCGGAAGTACAAAAAACGTGGCTATCATATTCAAGTTTATTTCTAATTGTATTGTTTACTTTCTGTAAAAGATGGTGGGATCTGGCTCCCCAAGGGTTAAGAGTTTTGATATCTCTAGAAGCATTTCTAAAATTCTCTAAAACAGCTTGCGCGGATGGTTCGAATTCTCTTAATACAATTGATTTAATTTCGTCATAATTATTTAAATCTTTCTCGGCAATACGAGTTAGGATATTAGAAGCTCGGTTTCCTAACAAACATAACAAAATCTCTCCTTTAAACTTCTCAGGTACCTTTTTGAAACTAAATGCCCTCTCTAACGAAGTAAAAAAGAAACTCCAATCCTGAGCTCTGCTCGGTGGTTTAATACACAATTTTCTCACAGACTTTAATAAGTTATCGAGTGACTCTTCGGGTTCAGTTTTACATCCTTCATTAACGGAAGTCTGAGTACTATTTTCATTAGCTCTTAAATGCGCTAATTGTAACTCTTTTTTTAGTTCTCATTAATCTAAGACGTACTAGTTTTATTTCATTATCCTGATCGGATTTTTGATTTTTATTCTCCATAACTCTATCTACAAAATCTTTAATATCTTCGTTGTCATTTTTGAACACATCACTGTCCCCCAATTAAACTCTTTATTTCACTCTTTTTTATGCCTATCGCAGCAACCAAACCTATCTCCTCGGTAACAAGTTTTAATTTATGTTTCCTTTTTTTAAAAGTTTTGTTAAATCAGCCATTTTAACTATATAATTCAAGAGAAAATTACTATCACAATTTTATTCTAAACTTATAAGCAAACTCAAACCAAAATTAACTGAATTAAATTCAAAACAAAATTAACTTCGATTCGGGAAATTAATTATTTAATAACTCAAATGATAATATTGCCCATACCTCTTTGCTGGGACTTGTCTCTCGAAACCAGTTATCCACAACAGAATTCTCATTCTTCGCATTTTCGCATCGTTTCTCATCATTAATGATATCTCCACTAATAAATCACGCCCATTTCATATAATAAATCGCTATTCAATAGATGCATAGTCATTTCCGGCGAACTGGATCATGATAGCTCCGTTTTTAGACACTCAATCACATAAAAATGAAACACAAATTCTTGGACTGTATCACTTGTTTTATTCGCAAAAACTCTCTGAACACACTCATCCCGATCGTTACAAAAAATTCACCAGATGGCGTTGGAGTCAGAGAAACACATATATAAATACATTTGTTCATGTATCATTAATATTATGGTTGACAATGAGGTAAAAAAATGCTTCTTTTATTAAAATTTCGTGGATTTTAGAATTTGGCAAGGAAAGTTATAATGTTCTCATTAAAAATATTTATCTTTTAGCTATAAACTGATTTAAAACATATTTTTAATTGAAATGAAATTAAATAAATTACTACTATAACGTAAAATCTCCATCTCCCCCTTCCATAAAGTTTTCTTGAACTATATAAGAGAGAAATGAAATCATTAGACTCGGAAAATATATTCTCGTAAATTTGCAAAAAAGTTATTTTTACAAAATACCAGTAATGTTTACTGAGTATCAATCAATCTTCACTAAAGATTGAAAAAAAAATCGAATTGAAATTTCTGAAGATAAAAAAAGATAAATTGCTCAAAAAAAGTTGCAACCAGCCTTTCGATTGTCAGTTATGTATATTCTAGATTGTATTGTCTGCATATTATTTTTATTGAAATTTTATTTTTTCAGAGAAAGATTTTTAATTAAAGAAATACTCATAAAGTGTATTTATAAAATCATGAAACTTTATTCATTATAAAAAATTTACTACCAAAACTAAAAGACCTTTAAATCAACATTATTATATTAAAATAAATGCTGCATTTTTTTTAAATGCATATGGTAAAATTTTTAGCCATGTTTTAAAGAAAATATTTAACAAATCGGTATCGTGTTGGACATAACTGAATGCTGTAGTTGTAGAATGTTGTAGGACATAACTAAATGATGATGTTGTCGTGTCCACTTTTTACCACGGAAAGAGGGGTGCAGTAGCTTTTGACGATATGGACCCCTGAGCACCCGAAGGCAGAAGTCTGATTTCTAGCTCATATGAGGATGAATGACACACACACACGTTTCCACAGCCCCTTTTTACAGGGGGGGCACACAAAAATATATACTTTCAGGGATTAAAAAGATAGCAGCAAAATTAATATATTATTTTGCTAATATAAATATAAAGATTTTAAAGATTATAATTTATAAAAGTCCTCTCTTATCTTTCTATATTTTACCCTTAGGTAAAAAGGTAATCCGTTTGGGGTCCATGAATCTCAATACATCTATATAATAAAATTAAAAAAAAAATGTCTTCTGTGGGATTTTTTCCCCCATTCAAACATAATTTTATAGCGGTATTCTTAAAAAATAACACTTATGATTTATCTTTTTCATTATGAGTGAAATATCTAGCTGGGCTTATATGATTTTCATAGCACATAAAACTACCCAAATTTAATATATAAATTAAATAATATAAGTATTTCCAAGATTTGGTTCTTGTATAATATTAAGAAAATTAAAAAAATCGATGAGTTAAATACATTAATATTCTCTGTATTTCTTGTTTATAAGATTAATAAAAATCGAATATTAAGAAATTAATATTAAGAAAACTAAAAAATTCGATGAGTTAAAAATGTTAATATTCTTTATATTTCTTGTTTATATGCAGATTATTAAAAATCAAAAGCTACTCAAACAAAATAATAAATAAATCAATAATATAACTTAACAACAGAAAATGAGTATCATCTAAGATATTCTTATCCCTAAAATATACCAATTTAGTCGGTGTCAATAAATGATTTATAAAAAAGTTAGCAAGAAAAAAAAAAAAAGATTTTTTTTCCTTTTTAACTGCAAAAGGCTAAAAAAAATTTTTATATCTTAAACACAAAATAAACTAAATAATTCCTGGTGGCTATCATAAAAAGAATAAAATAACAGAGGTTTTTTTTATATCAATGATTCATATCAATGATTTATAATTAATTATTATCAAGAGATTTGGAATTCCGTAGAGATAATCTATTGAAAATCCCCCCAGACCAGTGAAATGACTAGAGGCGGTATTGTTGCAATTTTTTTGCGTTCCGTCGTTTTTGATTAGAAATGAGATTTTTCCAAAATATGAATTATTTCTATTATTTCATATTCAAGATGAATCTTCTTTAAGTGAACTAAAAAAATATTAAAACCTCCTTTTTGCGAAATTTTGAGGTTTCCAATTTCTGTCTCAACTTTCTTTTTGAGCTGTTTTAAGAATTATCTATGCATAATATAAACTGAAGTCTCCTGAAAGCGTCTGTTTGTTGGAACCACAAAAACTCGATAAATAGTTAACGGATATTGGAGATGCTTATACCATTTTTAAGAGCATTTATTGGCGAAAGTTTTAGTACATTAAAGTCTTAACAAAATAAAATGGGGAGTTTTATAATTGAAATTTTAACTGGTCCGCGCATGCGCGAAAACCTCAAACTGCGCATGTACAAATAGCAAGAGCTTCGGTATGCAATGCGATACATTTCTTTGTTTAAACCTGATTTTAAACAGATAATCTAATCTCATTATGCTCAAAAGAAGGAAATCCAACCTTGACGGGAACACATTAAAGCCAAAAAGCTTTGTTGGTTTGGAAAACGAAGAGGAAAGAAACGCTCGGTTAGTGAATATCATAGAAATAATATTAACAATTAGAGAAGGAGAGTCTTTTGATGAGCGAAATGACCGTATTTCTTTAAATCGCAATACAACTGAATTGCGGAAACAGAATGAATCTCCTGAGGAGCGAAATGGTAGCCTGCATTTTGTCTACGGACATATCGCATTTTTACCTGCGTAACAGTCTAAATATTTCTGAATGTGTGCTATACAAATTGTTTTGTAGCTATTTTTGATACTTCCTAAATATAATTTTATGTTTGCTTGATGTTGAGTAACATGCTCATGTCATGTCGGGTTGAGGCTAGACTTTAGTTTAAAGCTAATTTTTCTTCTTGAATGCTATACCGCGGGCAACGCCGCGCAGGTACTGCTAATTATAATTTTTTGTTACTTTTAATTCCCTCAGCTTGTATTCTGCTCTCTCTTCAATTTTGAAATTCTCGATAATTCTTTTTCTTTTATTTCTTTATACTATTCATATTTGGTTTATGAATTCTTCACACTTAAAATCCATTGCTATAACACTTAAAAATTACTTATTCTAATATTTATCTGAATGCTATTATAAACAATTCTTTTTTCGATGAGGGTCTGCGCTTTCATAAACAATCTTCAATGATCGAAAATCCTCTCTCAGTAATAATGTTGCCACGAGAAAGTTTCCTTATCACCATTAATAAAGATATGCCATAATTGCAAGGTTTTGAGTTAAAAGCAAGTCGAATCACGATTTATTTTTACTCTGTTCTTTGATAAGTGAAAATTAAAAACTTTCCAAAATTTTTATTAGGGTTGCTGTTAGCAACAATGTATAGCTTATCGCTCTTCTTATTACACCAAGCCCATGAACGAAAACTATCCCGAGTTGTTGTTGGTATGATCCTTTTGGCGACATTAGGCTTTGGATGCAAAGAAATAATAACGCTGAATCGCCCATCTCACACAGGCTTAACGCGAAATGCTCTGGAATACATTTTTCTCTAATTCTTAGATGCTTTTACTAATTTCCCTGCTTTTCCAGATCGATAAAATGATTTGATCTTTCACTAAAATCCCTGATTTTTCGGTTCTGTCGGCAATCTGTAATAAGTGTGTATTGTTATGATTTCAGGGTTCTATCAATTTTTTAATCGAAGAAGAAACAAGCTTTTAAAAGCACAAAATATTTATTCCAGAAAATTCCGGAAAATTCAGGACTTTACAAGAGCCAGATATTAAAATTATGTGCTTGAGTATGTACAATGTCATTCAGTAGTAACTAATAGCAGGATAAAACATTTCAAAAAGTCTCACAGGGAGAGGGCGCAAGGTTGAAATTTGAGATCGGGATGAGATTTAGTACAATACATTTACACTCATGTCCATAAATTAAGGATAATACAAGATTAGAAAAAGAAAGAGCCAGGCGCAAAATCAATGTAACTTATTCGTAAAGCTTTTTAATCAAAAAAAAAGTAAAGAGCAAAAAAGATGATATCATTAATACAAATTGCGTTTTTTTGCTCCCCAGAAAAAATTACAAAAAAAAAAAAAAACCACCCTTATTTCCCAAAATTAATATTGCACAGTTTATATGATGGTTAATTCACAGTATGTCTTCCAGATGGTGCAATACAGCCCATACAACGCCTAGACATGCTAAGTATCAAATTATCTATCTGATATAGGGAGATATTACACCACTCATCAAGTAATGCTCTCCGAAGTTCCGGTAGACATATAGGAGGTGGTTAATGGGATGCAACTCGCCGTCTAAGTATGAAACACACATGCTCCACTAGATTCAAGTCTGATGAGATTGCTGGCCAGTCCACACGGGTGATATCCTCTGATTCATTCGGCATTCGTTTACGATGTTTTCACTGTGAGGACAGGCGTTGTCATCCATAAACACAAATTCTGCGCCATGACGTCCCGAAACAAGCGTACATGCTGTTCCAGAATGACGTCCTGATAGATTTGGTCTGTCATGGTTCCAATTTTAACATGCAGGTCAATTCTGGAACCCAGAATAATTCTTCTCCAAACGAGCAATCCTGCACCACCGTAACGGTGTCGTTCAATGATACTCTCTTGGTGGTAACGTGTACCTCTCGCTCTCCATATGAAAGTCCAGCGAGAATGAAAGTGCAAGGTAGAACTGGACTCGTTGGAAAACATCACACAAACCCACTGTTGCGGTTTCCAAAATGCGTACTCTCTACTCCAGGCGACAGTGAGATGTAGTAAGTGTAACACATTTGACAGGCTTACTAGCATATAAACCAATATGCTTTAAGCGTCTTTAAACGGTCTGGCTTGAAACTATCGTACCAGTGGCCGAGAAGAGCTGACGAGACAGCCCTGATGTAGTGCTCTAACTGTTTCCTTTGGTAGTAACTGCCAAATACTAGTTCTCATTCGGCGTTGTAACTCGGAGGCGACCTGTACTGTAACGTCCACTCACATTACCATCAGCTTGGGATCGTTGCCAAAACCCGGAGGTGACACTTTGGGCGATTCCAAGTTCCTTGGATACTTCCCGCTGGGTATGCCCACATACGAGACGGCCGATAATTCTACCTCGTAAAAAATCATCCAAATGGATCATTTGTGTCAGAACTATGCGTCTATTGCCCTGAATGCCTTATAAAGCGGGTGCGAATAATTTTACTTCCTTGTCTTTATTTTTTATATACTGAAGTGCCAAAAACCTGATACACCTATCTAATATCGTGTAGATCCCCCACGAGCACGCAGAAGTGCCACAGTAGGGTGTGGCATGGATTCAACTAATTTGTGAAGATATTCTTAATACAGTTCACACCATGATTCCTGCACAGCTCACAAGAGCCATGTGAGTGAGAGGTTTCTTGAGATATCCTAAGAACAGCACATTGAAAGATTTGTCGATTTTTCTATTTTGCTTTATTTATCGCGAAAAGGACTCTCACACCTTACTTATACTTCTTTTTGTGTACAACCGACCATCTTACTGAACGTAGCAGTATCGACAGGATTTTCTTTACTTATATTAACACTTGAACCCCGTATAACTCACGTCATAATTAAAAATTTGCATACTTCATTCCTAGCACGCATTCAAATAAAAATATCAAAGGTTTCTAATTCACTGGCCAGTGAGTGTAGTAGACAAGGCTTCAAAAACAAAATTAATAAATAGCAAATGTTTATATTCTTAAAAGCTAGATAATTTCGGTGAAATAAGATATAAATCAAGACTTGTTGAAATTGGTGTTAACGATATAAAATATAAGGATTATACAGTCATATTCTCCTATTGTAAATATAGATTCTTTTCAACTGTTAATTGCACTTGCATTAAAATTAAATTCCTTTGTTAAGATTTCAATTGTAAAAGATATGTATTTGCATAGTTATTAACAAGAAACTGTTTATAAGTTACATCCATTTGGTTATGAACAATTAATCAGAAAAAGAAAAAGGTTGTAAATATTATTTATAGTTAATCACAATCGGGTAGAAATTGACGCCGTTATAAAAAGTGAATGAAAATATTTGAATTAATGCAATTGGCTTTTATCAACAGTGTGCTCATTAAGAATGAAGGGCAACATTACATTACATCATGTATTCAAGCTATTTTGATGAAATGAGTTATGAAATTGTAATTAAAAATATTTGAAATGTATGAGAATAAAACTGGTAAGTTTATAAATATGGAAATTACAAAACAAGACAAGACACAAGTTTGTCACAATCTGAATATATTGATTCATTTTTGATTAAATATTATATAAAAAAAATGTAAGTGTCAAAATTAGATAAATAGTTTTTCCTTCTAAAAATGAAAGGATTGATATTAATTAAAGAACAATTAAATTTAGCTAGTAAAACACGCTCTGATATATGATTTGTAACAACTTATTTTTCATAGTTCAAACATAATTCAGAAAAGAGGCATAATAAATTAGCTAAAAGAGTTTTGCGATATTTGATGGTACATTAAAAACTTTGAAAGGACTTTTTAAAAGGCCTATACTTAAACTTTGTGTATTCAGAAGGACTTCTTGATAAATGGGAATATGTCTATGTGATTTTATTATTTGTTTTCCTTTAATTATTTTAATTGTATTTTTTATTCTTTGTGTAATTACTCATATAACAAATATCAATAATGAACATAGATTGCACAATATGCCTTAAAACATATGTATATTTGGAATGTTAGTGAAGTGTACTTAAGCTTTTCTGCTTTTATTATTAACACTTCAACTTGATAGTTTTCTGTGGAACTGGCGCAAGGAGTCACCACTCTTGCACCAGTTCTTCAGAAGCAGAAAATTGAATTGAGCGGCAAATTCTTCAATTAAATATACATATTAGATTATATATGTGTGATAATCGTCTATGTATATTGCTATATATGTGCGCGCGGGAAAATAATTAAGAAAAAGACAAGAAAACATCTTCCCTTGGATTAAACAAATATGTTCAAATTGAAATATTAATTGCAGATTTTCTTACAAAGGGTGACAAATGATGAAAAGTTAAAATATTCTAATGAAAACTATTCACTGATTTATAAATGTTTGTATAGTTATGTTTTGTGAATATTACATTTCGATTATTTGAAAAATGTATTACTTGCAAGGAAGCGAGCGAACTACTTTTCCGTAACTATTTTTCTATCTTTGCGTGTATGAATTACGCTTTCTTCTTCCTTAATTCCAATCACTTGCACACTCTGCGAGTATATGAAGGTGTAGCTATGTGCTTATAACACTGAATCGAAAATGCTATGCACTTTCTTTAATTCGTTTTTACTTCTATGTATTAGTGCATGCGTAATAAATGTGCAGTCTAAAAGAGCTAGACTAAATCTTGTTGTAAGACAACAATATTCAAATCCATCTATAATATGACTTAATAATGTTTTCATCTTCAGCTGAAAAACAAAAATCAAAGTTACATGAGAGAATTTTTACTTTCTACACAGAAAATTTCCCCCCTCTCCCAGAAATGATTTCTTGTCCCGATTTTTTTTTTCTTTTGAGTATGTGAATTTTCAAGCACTTTTTTTTCAGTAGTGCTTTTTACTAATAGAAGAATTGTCTTGTATAGAATAAATACAGTTAAAAATGTTCTCATAAACAAGAGTAAATGCAGCAGAGGGTATTAATTTTGAAATCCATAGAAATCAGTCATCTTAAAGCAAAAAGAAGGAAAAAAAAAAAAACAATTTTTTAAATTAGATTTGTATACTTTAAAATTATTAAAATTAATAAAAAATATTGCTAAAAATTATTAAAACATATATTTAATCACAATTTGTGCTCGAAATTCCTATTATCATTTCGAACTTTAGGTGTTTAATAATTATTTAAAATTGGTTTCGCATATGTAAAATTTCCTGTGTGTACATGTGGAAAATTTAGTGTTTAACATTTGCTTAACATTGCAAAAATAAGACATAAAGCACAAGGATATAAGGCCATAATGCAGTATTAATAAAACTAAAATCCTTTTTTTAAATCAAACTGCTTATGCAACATCTGAATTCTTTTGTTGGTCGAAATAAGATTTTCTAAGATTCTTGAAAATATTTGGGTATCGTTATAAATGATTTCCACAGGTTAAAAAAAAAACTTATTGTAATGGAATCGACTTAATAACTTTTGAATAGTTAATTTTAGATTACAATAATTTGGACAAACACTAAAGGTTAGAATTTTTTTAACCGCTGTAACTAGTACATTTTGCTAAAATTTTAGTTATCCAAAATGAGCTAGCATAACGTTGTTTCATAAAACTATATCGCTAAAAGAGAAAGACGATTTTTTCATAAAAAATATTTTCTGCCAAATGTCTTAAAATGAAAACTTAAAGAAATGACATATTCAATAAGGAAAATTACTTTTATTAACACAGGTATAAATATAATGAGGTTTAATGTTAAAATATTTAGTTCAAAATACAGGTATATAATCACAGACGACATTCAATGTGACATAGTTTTTCCCCCTTTTTATAAAAGGAGTTGAAAATGACTAGTCATTAAAAATATGGTATAAAAGAGCTGATTAGAAGTTGAAAAAAAAGCAGCAGATAAGTGGAAAAGACTAGTGTTGATCAATAATTAATACAATTTTAACTGGAATAAATAACACTTTCACAAAATAAAAATACTTTGTGTTAGAGTACAATGAACCTGAATAAAAGTTAAGGCACATGGAATATGTTTGAGTAAATATTTTTAAAATCTTAGTACATTTCAATGAAATGAATTGTAAATAACTGATAAAATGCAAGATGGTTAACTTCAAAATGGAAGCAACACATAATTTTAAATTTTAACAAAAATCTCATAAAAAGAATGTCAATACTGTATAAATATAATTAAAAATTATGAGGAAAAAATAAGCACTTCATTCGTTTTAAAGACTAGATTATTTGAAGTATAGTAATTGTTTCCTGCAATTATTTATACTAACACTCCAAGAGAAACGTTTTGTCCTAAGTTACTTCGATAATATATAACACATACAAAAACAATAAAAAAGGAATAGTAATACTTTCTAATGACTTAGTAAATCAGGTAAACAGTCCATCACAGGGGTATAAAAATTAGTAAGCATGGGCAGAAAATGGCTTCTTAAAATGAGATCAATGGGATTAATTTTAAAGTGGCAAAATATGTTACAAAATATTACAATGAATTTTTAAAAATGCTCTGAGATCATGAATATCTTTTCTCTTTTTTCATTCTTATTCTTGAGGAGCAACTTTAAATTACAACAATCATAAGGACTCTAAAGCATAGTAGTTGGAATTGGAACAGGCTACCTAAAAAATAAATATGAATTGAAATAAAAATGATGGGTATCAAAAAGTAAACAAATGATTTCTATTTTATAATTGAATAAAAAGGGCTGTGAAAGATAACCATTGCAAGACAGTTTTTACATCACACTGTAAATATGATATAGACATGATAAGGGGGGGGGGATGAAAGAAAGAAAAAGAGCTGAACTTCATAAACACTGAATATTTACCAAACATAATCACAGAGAAATGAAACAAGTTTGAATAATTGAATAAATTTCCACAAAAAATGTTAGTGATATTATTAAAAATATTGTAGAATTATTATTTACCATTTATTGAAAGCCCTCTCGTATAACTGCTAGTAGATTCATCTAATTTCAATGAAAATTTTATAGTTTGCCAATTTTTTGTAACACCAAATTGAATTTTGTAAGATGCACAATTTCTATTAAATGACCCATGATTTGAAGTATTTTTTTTTATTTTTTAGACAAGGTCTTGCTAATGTATTGTAAACACCTTCTACATGTGATTCTTTGTGTTTATATAGTCAGCTACAGCGCAAAAACAACAAATAAACTGCTATAAACAAAGTCATCGCAAATTAAGTAAATTACTTTGCCACTGATATCAACCTTTTATATTATATATATATTATCCAATACATATAAGTCAGTTTCTCTCCCCCCTTTAAAACCAGTTATATAAAAATTTATTTTTCATTTTTATCGATGTTATGAAATCTCACACTATTGCAAATGAAAATTGTCACCCTGATGTGTAAAGGAACAGATACTAGTAAAAATGAAATCGAAATCATTAAAAAAGGCAAAAGAATTTTCAAAGCTTGCAAAAGTAAAACGACTATTTTCATGGAGAGCTAACAATCATTTTCTTTCACGCTCAATATTGCGCACACGAGCAGTTGCTTCCCTCCATACCGATTATATTTCTTTCTATTTAGATGCTTGGTTTAATCAAATCCATCCCCCATTGAATGCCAAGAATAAGGCCAATTTTGGCACAATTAATACACCTTGGCATTTCAATTCTCTTTTATTTTACATGCATTTGTTTCGTTATTTCCTTTACATTTTAAACATTTCTGGTGATGTTACAATTTTGAGCTGTACGGTGAAAAGATTGCAGCGGTAGCACAAATTGATCGTATTTCTTCCACTGTAAGACTAAAGTTATACTTAGGCAGTTTAAGTGCGCTAAGTTAAAAATTTGTCTTTCCATTACTATTTAATTCAAGTATGAAAAATAGCAATGGTCTGCTTATTCTTATTTGAGTTAGTTTAACAACCTTTGATAACCGGGAATCCTTCTTACTTTTTTTAAAAGTTGTTTGATAAGTCCTGGATGCCATGTTCGAAAAGGAATCCCCTTATGATATCCTTAAGAGGTTTTTTGCTCTTGGGCGTCATTTTGCAGTAATTGTATTCCTATTGTTTAGAAAAGGTTTGTATTGACTGATTTTGCTCTTCTGACTTTTACTAGGTGAACACGCGTTCGGAAATCCCCCTTTATATGCCATCCAACAAATAGATTTCTTAGTTTTACCTAGAAATGTAAACGACTGTTTATACGTCAACATATGCGGTGGTCATTATTTTTTAATATGACAGTGTCTTTTGTTTCACTGAAATTAAAGCTGAAGTTCTATCATTTAATGAAAATGGATTTCGTTTATGCATAGAATTTTAAAATGATGTTAGATTATGGCATAGCATAAACAGCGAAGGTTTTTAATGAATGTCAACTTTTTGACAGCGATTTTATCAAATGAAGTTCAGAATACGACGACAGCAAGAGAATCTCTCCTCTCCCCCAACATATGCTTTTTCGAAAACATGTAAATGGTGGACGAATCAAAAGAGAATAGCTTTGGAGCTTTCCGCCAACAACTCCGATTGAAGGATAAAATTCTGCCAAGCTACGCAAATTCTTTTAAAAGATACCTATAATTCCCTTTCATAAATACACAGGTTAAAGTGTGTATATATATATATATATATATATATATATATATATATATATATATAT
>JAOUZG010040121.1:3345683-3401306 GCA_026289955.1 Argiope argentata
ATATATACTGAAACAATTTTAAAAGAGGTAAATTTAATAAATTGCCATTTTCATAATCAATTAGAAAGATACACAAATGTATTAAGAGAGCGCGTATGCTGCTATTCCTAACGACATAGTGGAACTAAGAAGAATAAAACACAGATATTTGTAATTGAAAAAATGAGAAATCCGGCCTGATGACTTTCTCAAGGGTCACCATCAAGCAAGGATTCCAAAAAAAAAGTGGATTTTTTTTTCTGTAAAGAGTTAGACTATTGTCTAAAAAATTAACTCTTTTATGACCCAAAAAATTCCGAATTTTAAAATAGAAGAGAGGCATCAATTTTTAGCACAAAAAACAAACAAACCCAAAAGACAATTAGAAAAAAAACACCTCACAAATAAAATTCAAGATTGAAGAAAAAACATATATCACAATAAACTAAACATAATAAAAAAAAACATATGATCAAAAGAACAAGTAAGAAAACAAGAAGTCTGAACATACCCTTAAGACGGAGATGCGCACCCAAGCAGTGCTCAAGAGCAAATGAAACAGATTGGAAGAAATTTAGGTGAATGCCAAATCAGGAAGGATAGTGGAGAAGAACTGTTTGTCAAATCCGAGATTAGTTTAGTTCGTCAAATCCCGCCCCCGAGACGAAGACTGAAGTTTTAGCTAAGGGGTGCGTAGATTATTCGATTTCGGGCTTTTTTAATTCAAAATATTTTAAGTTTTTTTTTATGTTTATAATCTCATGAATAATAGGTAAACATAGAGAGAAGATTTTTAATATAATAAATTGTATTTTCCTCTGATTTTTAGAAGCACGGGGAAGTCCTATTGAAATTGGAAGTAAATGTAGATTTTAACGCTGAAGCCAGTGCATAGCGGACCCCGAGGAATTGTAAATTATCTTCTTGAAATTGTTAATTTATTGTAAAATTATGTGCCTACTAGTGGGTTAGTCGAAGAGATCTAAACCTTCTTTAATTAAAATTTCAATATTACAGTAATTTCTTGGGAATTCATTATTGGCTAGATTTAAAAAAAAAAACAATCTGTAGCTTCTATATAAGACCTTTTATTATTACAAATATTTTTTATTCTGTTAAAATGTGAAAAGATTATATTTTAAAAAATTTTTGAGTTTAAATTAGAATTATAATTGCAAAGTTTTATTATTTTAAAATTGAATTCGTCTCTTTTGTCAAATAGACCCACTAGTGTTTTACCGTTAGCAATTTTAATTTTTAAATCAAGATAATTTGCTTCGGTTAGTTTTTCATTTGTTTTATTTAAAATTAATTCTTTTGGATAGCAGTTTGTTATTATATTCGTATTCTCTACATTAATTAGCAGGAGGTCATCTATGTATCTCCATCCGTTAATTAAGTTAAGCTTAATGATTTTTTTCTCATAGTAATGTAAAAAAATGTTTGCAAGGGCACTTGAAAAAGACGTTCCCATTGGAATACCTTTTATTTGTTTAAAAAAATTAATACCATTAAAAATGTAATTTTCAGAAATATTAAATCTGCATACTTCCAGCCAGTTATTTTTATTTATCATATTTTCATTTAAATATTCCACAAATAAAGACATACAAACTTTTATTAATTTTTCATGCAGGAGATTAGTGTAAAGGTTTTCAAAGTCATAAGTATTAACATTAAAAATGTTTTCATTTTTAAGGAAGTTCAATATTTCTTTGTTGCTATCAGTTATAAAATTATCTTCTTCTTTAATTTTATTAAGAATAATTTTTAAGTATTTGAAGAAATGTTTGCCCGAGAAATAATTGTAACTACTCGTGCTACAGGTTACAAATCTAAATTTTAAAGGTTTTTTATGAAATTTAACTGTAGGGAAGAAATAAGGGTAATTAAGTGAACATGTTTTAATTTTAGTTTTCTTAGCAAAAGCTAACATTCTTTTATCCAGTTCCTTTTTCTCTTGATTAATTATCATATATGTTGCATTAGATTTATATTCATTAATTAAAAGTTCTTTATAGAAATATTTGCAAATTATACAGAAATTATTTGCTGATTTGTCTATTACAGTAATAACATATTTTTCTTTTAGATTTTTTTATTTCTCTTTTTATTGTTTTGTTAGAATAAAACCCTCTTTCTTTAATTCCCCTTTTATTTTCTTTCATATTTATTTTAATTTCTTCTATAATTCTCCCTTTCCATTCTCCAAAACCCTCAGCTGGAAAATGGTATTTTCTAGAAAGTTTTGAAATAAAAATATCCAAATCCTTAGAAATAGAAGTTAAGATTTTTTAATTGTTTGTTTTTTCTCTTAATCTAAATTTAGTTCCCTTTTCCATTAAGTCTCTTAATGCGTCTGATTCTATTATTTTTAAGTTACCCGTTATAATATGACCTTTATTTATATCCACAAATTCCTTATATCTATCATTGTTGCAATTACAATCTGTTTCATTAATTTTATCAAGATTTTTACTGTTTACGTTACTTTTCGGGTCATAAAAGAGTTAATTTTTTAGACAATAGTCTAACTCTTTACAGAAAAACATTCCGTTTTTTTATTGGAATTCTTGCTTGATGGTGACCCTTGAGAAAGTCATCAGGCCGGATTTCTCATTTTTTTCAATTACAAATATCTGTTTTTTATTCTTATATATATATATATATATATATATATATATAATTATATATATATATATATATATAAAAATATATATAAAACAAATATTTCCAGTAAAAAATTTAAAATTAAATATTTATATACATGTAAAAATGAATGAATACTTTTATTAAGTCACTAATCAAATTATTTGTTTACAGCAATTTTTATTTTACTATTGATTACTACCTTTTTTAAACAAATAAAACTTCTGAGAACTAAAAAGTTTCAATTTTAAAGAAAATTTAATGTAAGCATCTATTTCAAATACACAAATATTAATTAATTTAGCAATTACTAAGCACCTATTTAATAATCCGGTGAATGTGTTTTTAATAACGAAAGTTGACGAATAAGTGTGATGTTCAATATCCGAAATTTTCAGATCACGATTTTAATTATTGAAATATCAATTTTTTAACACAAAATGATATTTTTAATTAGTACCTACGTAATTTTTTTGATAATTTGGAGAATTAACGAAAATTGTCTGGAACGCAAAACATGACAGCGCAAATAATGCCTTTTGATAATCTCCATCCTTCTCCGAGCATCAGTGATGCCTCATTTTAACAGCTAGCAAGCCTTATCTCTCAAGGGTCACGAAATTACTCACAAACATATACTACATATGGTTCCGAACAAGGTAGATATATTAACCCCTTTCACATACAATGACGTGTCTGACTCATATCGAATTTTCCGTTTTAAGTCTGCAACAAAGTGAATAGAACTAAGCATTTAAGAATGCAAAAATCACCTAGAAATGCTTCAATATCTCAAATGCTCGTTATATTATTGTAAGAATCAAAATAACAATATATGTCTAAGATAGTATGTATCAACTAATTAAACTAACAATATAAGTAAAACAAATTCGTATGCCAACGGGTTAAACGCATTTTTTCGAAGTTTCGCAGAACATTAACCATAAAATGATCGGGAAAAGACCAAATCTTGGTGCACAATTTTCATTGAATTTACAAAATAAACCTATTGCGGATACAAAACGCCGAAGTTAAAAATGTTAAAATAGACGAACACATTAAAAGTTTACCAAAAAATATCTAATGACATTAAAAGAGACTGGGCTATAACCAACACTGGATCACTGAGGAGGTAAATCATAATGTTCTATATTGGAATATTATTTTTTAAAAAATGGAGAAATCAACTATGTTAACTTTATTTATAATTTTAATTTTCAAACAGAAAAATCATTCATCTAATTGGAAGCTAAGTTTATTTATAATTTAAAAAAAATCAAGTAATATAAATGTCAATTCCTACTTAAAGCAACAAAGATTTTTTTTAATTTTAGTTACTTTTTATTTAATAATTACAATCAATGTAAATAATTTATGAAAAAATTAATGATCTTCACAAGAATTGAACTCGCCTTTTTCACCTTATGAGAAAAAAAACTGAATTCCTGGCATTTTACAAATTACACTACTGCCTGTTGATGTCAATTTTTCATTACAAAGAGCTAAAACTATCAAGTATTAATTAAGAATTAAATTTAATTGATGAATATTAAAAAAAACTATATCACCATCAAGTGTCATCTACTACAGGTTTAAAAAAATGAACTTGAACTCGAGTGGATGAATAAAAAGTATTTTATTAATAATTGAAAATTTGAATAAGATCTATTTCAAAGGTTAAGGAATTTAGTACTGAACCATTAGACGTGCAAGTATAATATTGCACCTTTCTTAACTCCACTAGAAATTATCCAGTTATTTGTTCCAGTCATCAACACTATTAGTAGAGCGTAACACCTTTATTGCCGTGGATCACCGGTGGACTCGTATTACATCGTAAGGAATTCAGCACGACAATCAATGTGTTAATAAAACTTTCATAATATAATTGGAAAGTTCAATAATTCTTTAACTAAACAGTAAAAGGTTTTAAAGGAAAATACTAAAAATTTTAATTATTCCTCGGCACTTTTTGGATCAATGAGTGGAACGAAATCTCCAACTCATAACATCCGTGTAAATATGCAGTTTAAAACTGACACACAATTGCAGAATAATTAAAGTTTGTCATTAAAAGTTCATATTATATATATACATCAACTATAAGTTAAAAATTTTTAAAACATTTTAATTAAAAATATTTATTTTTTTAGAATACTTACTTCAATGGTAACAACAACTAATAGCCATGACTGAATAGACATGTTTGGTGCATATGATCTTACCAACGGCGACATACTTATTAAAGCACAGTTGCTTATTACAGCAATAAGGCTTAGAGCCTCAAATGCAACCTAAAGAGAATAACAAAAATTTAGTGTGCAAATGAATTAATTATTAACGCTCTTGCGAAAGGAAACAAGATACTGGAAAACACAATCTGCATAAAATATAAAATTTAGTAGAAAATAATGCAAGAATAGTTTCAAATCAAATTCTAGATAATATTATAATTTGTTACTGCAAAAGTATGTATTCTTAATCGCAGAAGCCTGGTAATTTAATTCTTTATAGGGTTTACAAGATCTTAAAATACAACTATTTTTTACTATCCATAATTAGTATTTCTGATAAGTGCTATTATGCCATACAAAATTATAGGAACTACAAAAAATAATAATGATAATAATAAACACTTGTGACACATAATTCGGTCTTATCAATAAAAAGAATAAATAGTCCTTTATTGTTATTATTATTGTTTTAAGAGAGAAATGTATAAATACGTAATGCTATTGAGAAGATTGGGATAAGCTCTCGTCACATTATTTTCAATGGAGTGGGGGAGAAACCTTCCATTAATTTCTTATCTCAAAACAATGACAATAAACTCCCGAATTTAAAACCTGCTTGCTTCTTTTGCTTCTCGATAATTAATATTTTGAATGCTTGCAGATATAATTTTATTTATTTCAGCTGCTCTCTTTACTTCCCAATACATATATCGCTTCATTGAGTCATCAATCCTTTATTTTTATTAAAATTCAAACATTTATAACTTTCAATGATTTTAGTATAAAAAGTTTTGAAATATTTTTTTAAAAAATAAGTTGTAACTTATATATTAAGAGCAAATACAATTCTTTCCTAGAAAGGAGTATTATATTAATTACCTTTACATTGTTAATTAAAGCAATTCTGAATGTATAAAAAATGCATTCTTCTTTATAATTGTTTTTCTTCTAAAAATTAAACTATGATCCATGTATTACAAGAATAAATATTTATTTTGGCAGAGAAAAACGAGAAACAATTATTAACTGTTTGTTAATTGTTCAATAAATTTGAAAAAAAAAAAAAAAAAAAAAAAAAACCATCATGATTTTTTTTAAAGCTAGTCTAAGATCAAACTCGTGTCTTGCGTTTGCTAAGCCTGTGTCTTAATCGCTACACTATTTGCACCTTGACAACAGTGACACTTTTATAAGTATTTAAGGTATGCAGTAAGTTTGAGGACCATTTTCTCGAAACTGACAGATCATTGCTCTTTAATATTGTCATGAGTGAACATTCTAAAGGCATATTACCTTTATACTAAATCTCATTCCGAACTGAATTTTCAACATCATGCTCTACGCTTATCAATCACAAAAATATTTATTTTATCTTTTTGCATTGTATCAAATTTCTTTTGAAGTAGTTTAATCTTTTATCGTTTAGCCAACCTTATTTTGGTGTAGCACGTCAGACAATGGACACCATGTTGAAATCTACTATAATACCTGGTCCGGTCATCTAGGGAGTGCGGCGGATACTATGCACCGGAGTCCTACTATTGAAGAAACCTCAATACGATGAAAAACTAAAATAACGTTCTCAACAATAATAGAGTTCACACATATTGAAAGTATACATTCTAAGTTGTTTCTATGCGGCTGAGGGCCTTTCCGACATCCTCAACAACAACAAAATAATAATAAAAATAAATAAATAAATAATAAAGACGAAATAAAAGTAGCTATGTATTATAATAACAAAATGGATTGTACTCCTAATATTTCACAGAAGGAACATACTTCAGTCATTATTAGGTATGAAGAGAGAAAATTAAGTATAAATGAGTTATTTAAATGGTTTATTGAAGTAAACAAAGTGATTGGAAAATGACTAGCAAAAAAACTGAAAAGAATAAGTGAGTCTATTTAGATATTATTAATTGCCAAGGGCAGGTAAATGACTATGAAAAACATGAAAGGGAAATAAACATAAAGTTGTACAATTTAAAATAATTGCTCTAAACCCACATGCCATTTATGTGCCTTGCCTATCATACTCTTTTAATTTATGACGTCGCTTATAGCAACATATTGAAATTTCTTTTGGATATCGCAAAGTTTATATTGCCTTCTTATAGATCTGCAAAAAGACAGGAAATCCTACCAAAGTATTTAAACATTATTCTGAAATCAGTATGCAACAATCATTCGATTAAAGCAACCGGTGCACTTACAGTTAGAACAAGCTTGTAATACCCTAAAATAATTTATTGATGCAAATAACAATAATGTAACAACATTTGAAACTAAAATTCTATTGGATTCAATACAATAAATGCTATTTATTTTATGTTTAATAGAATGGTTCGCAAAATTAATACAACCAACAAACTATTTTAAGCAAAAACAACTGTTCTTGAATCGACTTTTAATTTAGTCAATAAAATTAAAACTAAAATACAAAATTTAAGAATAAATTGTAACACATTTTTAGATGAAGCAAAAGTATTAGTGTTATAATTTGAATCCTTAAAAAAATAATAAAATGAATCATTCATATAAAATAAATTAAAAAAAAAAAGATTATAATATGAAACAGCTGAAGATGAAATTAAGAAAATCCGGTACAGAATATTATTTTTACATAATGTAATTGATACTGTTATTGTACTGACAGAAGATAGATTTAAAAGTATATCAAATATTAGATTTGATTTCAAACTAATCACTAATATAAGAACTTTAGAAACTAGGAATGATAATGTTTTTGAAGCCTTTTTCTAGATTCATAACAAAGACAGATGAAAAATTAATTTAGGAAATTGATTTTTTACGGGATTTGGATGAAACTAATGCAAATATCGCACAAAACATATTACAATACATACTAAATAATAATTATGACGAATTATTTCTAAATACATTAATTGTGTTTAAACTTTTCTTTACATTGTTATTTACTATATGAAGTGCTAAGCAATCTTTTAGCAAATTAAAATTCATAAAGAATTATCTTCATCCATGCTTGTGTGCAGAACGTTTAGATGCACTTGCTATATTAAGTATCGAAAAAATATATATATATTGTACCTTTTTCTAAACTATTTAATGTATTTACAAAAACAAAGTCATGAATGAAATAAACATGCATTAGTAATATATGTTCGTCTGCATTTTTTTCCCCTTTACTAAAAATTTAGGACCTCAAATGGTTTCTTGCAGCCAGGTCCCTTTATAGAGCAGGTCGGCATGAATAGTACTACTTACTACAAAAATAAATAAATAAATAAATTGATATTTACCATTACTAGAAAAAAAATATCTCTAAAGGGTCCTTAAAAAATATTCCCTTAAAAGACAATCTAAGGTTAAATTATAATTTATTATCAATTCAGGAAAAAGATACTGAACCTGCCAAACACCAATTCCTTTCACTGGTCTTGCTTGTGGTCTTTGGTATGCATAACATAATTTGAATCCATCTACCCATACTTCTAATAAATTGTTTAAAAGAGCAAGCAGAGCAGCAAGAGGAAATACAGAAGAAAACAAAAACACATAGCCAAACTGTGTAAATACTTCCAGATAATCATCATATGTTCCCTAAAATATAAAGGTTTATATAAGTGCAAAACAATCATTAAAAAAGATGAATATGCCAAATGTGAAATTTTTTGAGTTCACTATTTTAATCTAACATAAGAATTAAATGAATAACAAATACAATCCTTTTAATACTTCAATCAAAGAAAGTGATCAAGAAATACAACTATACAGATACACCAAATTTTTAGAGATACATTTTAAATTTATTTGAAGATTTAATAGTTAAAATATATTTATTGATATAAATAAAGATTAAACGAGGTTCCAGAAATGTTCACATCAATAAAATACAAGATATTTTTCTGTAAAAAAAAGTGAAGGAAAATAAAAACCTATATTATATATAAAGCAGAAATTAGTTTAATTAGTAGATAGAAACTATTTGACAATTCAAATACCAATTTTGATATTAATGATCTAAAATATTTTCATACAATTAGAAAAAAAATTATTATTACTTCATAAGACCACATATCTCGTTGATCTAAAATAGATCTTATCCTTGGTGAAATGTCAGGTGAAGATCTAGCTCGCCACCTCTGACGAAATTTCTGAATAAGAAATGGCAAAATTGCTTCTTGAAATTGATTGAAAAGTTGATTCACCACCATCATTATCATTATTTGCTAAAATTTGCAGAAGGGAAATAGTTAAGGGAAGAAAAAAATGTACCACAAGCAAATCTATCATAATGAATATAAAATAATGTATACAAAAATCTATAAAAAGTAAGAAACAAACAAAAAAAACAATCTAAAATTTAAGAGAACTCCAATAAAAAAACCCTGAAGGATTTAAAAATACTATTAAAAAATTGTTCTCTCAAAGAAAACTAACAGACAGTAATGCCAGCAATATATATGAAAAAAAAAGATAAAATAATTAAAATTTAAAAAGACATTAATTTGAAGATATAAAATAATGATGATAGGTAACTTGGCACTTAAGATGACTTACGCTTTTCAGCATACTCAGATCTTGTTGATAGAAGGCAATGTATCCCATAGCAATGAAGTTATTCACAAATTCAAACTAAAAGAAAAAAAAGTATAATTGATTCTAAAAAATGAATTAGGGAATGAAGATGACTGAATACCTTAGAATTTTCCATCGTTACAGCTTTCGTCTTTGACAATACGAACTTTTAACAAGCATACAATTACAGAAATTAACGTATTTTTAATAACGTTAATCGAATAGAAGAAAAGAAATGCAAATAACTAACAGAAGTTATGTTTAAAAATTTATTCTGAAAAGTTAGATGGTGTTGATAAAAGAAAAAGAAATCCAATAAAAGAAAATCAAAAATAAGGTTTTCACATCAGGGTAAAAAATCCAACATACACAAATGGCAGCAAGAATTTTCATCAAAAAAATCCGCTATATTTTACAGAAAATCGTCTGAGTTTTAGACGGCAGCTATACATAGCAGAGATTAAAGATAAGATCATTCGATTATTATTGCGGTTTTGATGAACCGTGCACGATATACTTATATAATAATTATATCTTAGCATTAAATTTTATTTTATATCAATTGAAAATATACAGAAGTTAATTTTTTTAAACATTTAAACACTAAAACAAACAAGGTTGAACATAAAAGGAATTTTTAATTTCTCCATTAAATAGTTATTTCTTTCTGTCATCAGATATGGAAATATCAATATCAAAATTTTCAATGTAAAAAGCATGAAACAGTAAAAGGCGAACGTTCATTATATTAAATTAAGGTGCAGAAATAACTATTTCTTTTATTTAAAGAAAACAGTAAAAAAAACAATTAGAATTCAATTAAAAAGAACTAAATAATATTTAAAACGAATGAAATGTCTCATGTAATATTCTAAAATCCAATTTCAGTCTAAAATTATTACATCGGATACAAGCAAAATGATTAAAAACAATAGATATAATCATAAAAACTAAATATTATGGTGAAACATTACACAGTAAAGGACACTAAACACAAAATATTTAATGCCAATGCTTACATACATGAACTCAGTATTTTCCCTTTCACATTTACAAAACCTATAACATACTTTAAAGCAGGTTTCCACAAATATATCAAAAACCATTCAACTATTAGAATTGAAGACAGTAAGATAAACAAGGGTTTATTTACAAGAATACATACCATTTACAGAATTAAAACCAATAATTGTTAATTGATAGATTAAAATTTATACATAAAAAAGGAGGATTTCGAAAATAATATATTTATTAAGAAGCTGAAGCACATGTTAAAAAGTGAAGTTTTTTTTATAAATATTTTTCAAAAGCATATTAGCATAATGATTACAAAAAAAACTTATTTTAGAAATTCTGTATTTATTTTTACGGGCTATTGATATGGTCGAATTATATATAGCTATTATGCATTTAAATTAACTTTTCCAGCAACACTCATTAAGATATCCTCTGAAGATAAAAGATATTAATACATTTAAATTAAATTAATATATTTTTTAAATTCAGTTTTGATTTATATATTTTTTCCCTGCAAAATAAATGCAATTAAAGATGAGATTATATTTTCCTAACCAATGAGATATAATTTCAAGTTTAGTCTGGTTGTGTTTTGAGGTGAATAATTTTTGGTAATTTTGTATATACATGAATAATTTTCCCTTATAAAAGAATTTATCAGCTCAAAATATTTATTTCTCAATGAAGTTCAAATAAGATTTTCCATACAGTATTTCAAGATATTTTTTGATACCCACCGAATGATTGAATTTGCGAAAAGCACAACTTACATTTAAAGCCTGGAAGCTGTGAACATGGAACCATCTTAAAACAGTAGAAATAGAAGGTGGGTCAAATACTTCTAATTTTAATAATTAGGATAGTTAGAATTGGATTTGCATGACATTTCCCATGGAATAACTGATTATCTGATAACAACATTACAACTGACTAGATGTATACCAATTTGAATTCCCAAATGTTATAGATGAATTTGAAAATTTCACAGCCATGGTCCAAGAGGTCATGCATGTCTCAACAGAGTATTTGAACATTGTACTCTTATCAATTCCTTTACTGACTGTGCTTAAAAAACAAGAACCTCAACCTAAAAGGAAAATTTTGACTGTGCTTAAAAAAAAAAGAACCTCGACCTAAAAGGAAAATTCAGAGTAAAATGGTTTATGCATTCATCCCTTTTAAAGCAAGACCTCAATTCCTGCAAATAAGACCATTTGTTCTCTGCGGGTTGAAAGTAGATATGTTTTAAAAGAGATTAGAAAACAAATAAAATTATTGTAAACGCCTTAGTTATTAAATAGATTTTAGTTAAATATTAATATAATTTCATAATAATTTCTTATATTGGTACATAACTTAACAGCACTTAAAAAATTAATTTTTTAAGGCAAGTTTCAATTTAAATATCTCACGAATTCAGTAGGTGTAATTATTTTACAAGTAAAAAGTTGACTCACCAGTAAAAGCTTAATAATCCTATGATTATCAAAAGATTCTTGAGTCTTGTGGTTTTCTAAAACATATTACAAGAAAATTGGTTAAGACACAGATGTACACTACTAATATAGAGATGTTTATCAGAAAGTTAAAAATTCTTTTACGAATCCTTTTTATTTTTAATAGTGAATCAAAAGTAATTTGATACAAATAATTGTAATTTATATTTTAAAAAAACATGTAAAAATTTTAATGGAATACAAGCACAGTGAAAAACTACAAAATTATTCTTCAGATAAAAATGGATCATTTTATCATACACTTCAATATTAACCAAAATATGATTCAAAAGTACAGTACTTATACACATAATTAATTCATGATATAAATGAAATCTAAACTCAAAGGAAAGTTATTAAAATGACTGCTAGCAAACGCTATGATATAATTTGAAAATGATTTTTTTAAAAGTGTTTTCAGTAATAATTTGCACTCTTTTTATGATCCTGGTGAGGAAGCTAATTTTTATCATTAGTTTTGTGCATCTGTTCATTAATTTATATCTAACCTGCACGTAATTAAAAAATAATAGCAAAATAATTTAAAAGCAATTAAAATACAGGGTGTTCATTAATTATTGTCTCGGTTTCCGTACCTCAATATTTTCGAATAAAAAATATTACGCAAAAACCGATTACATATTCTTAAATTACAACTCAAAGAATTTTATTAATGATAATAAAAGGATTAATGAATTTGCAAATGACTGCCCTTCGTGGCTCGTAACACATCCAGACGAAATTCGATTTTCCTCCAAGTGTTCTCTAGCATTTGCGGGGTTACATTTTGGATCTCAGTAACAATTCTGCGCTTCAGTTCATCAAGGGAGGGCACAGGGGTCTTGAACACAATGTTCTTGACAAACCCCCATAGAAAGAAGTCCAGCAGTGTTACATCTGGTGATATTGGAGGTCATGGGATTGGTCCACCTCTTCCACACCATCTGTAGGGAAAGTTCTCGTCTGAAAAGGCATGTACAATCATGCCCCAATGTGGGGATGCACCATCCTGTTGAAACATCCCATCTGGCTGATATTGCTGCATCTGAGGAACCGTATACATCTCCAGCATGTCAAGGTATATCACGGAGTTTATTGTTGTTTCGGCAAAGAAGAAAGGTCCAATAACTTTGATATGTGGAAAAGCGCACCAAACATTCACCTTTGGTCTATCTCTTTCCAATTCTCGATAATCGTGCAGGTTCTCCGAGCCCCATATTCTACAGTTATGTTTATTCACTTTTTCTGACACATGAAAAGTGGATTCGTCACTGAAGAACCATTTCCGAAAGTAATTTTCACCATCCTCAATTCCAGGCAAAATTTGTTCTGCGAACTCAAAACGACGCGGTTTAGCATTCGGGTGTAAAGCTTGCACAATGTTCACTTTGTAGGTATTCAGATGAAGGTGGTTATAGAGTACATTCCATATCGTTGTATGAGGCATATGTAACTGCAAAGCTGATTGTCTCGTTGATTTTCGTGGACTGCGAGTAAATGTTTCTTGGATGTGATCAACATTTTCCCGCGAAGTTCTGGGTCTTTCCGCTCCCTTTCGGTGTAGAACGCTACCAGTTTCCTGAAATTCTGTTAACCAGCGCCTGATAGAATTATCCGAAGAAGGATCTTTCTTGTACGTGGTCCTGAAGCGACGTTGAGTAGTTATGACTGATTTAGTTCCAAAAAATCACAATACACACACATTGCTTTTTCTTGCACGGTTGCCATTTTTACTTATGAGGTCATAATTACCCAGACTGCAAATGCGCTAATATCGCATTGTTACCGAGTAAAATTCTTTGAGTTGTAATTTACTAATACGTAATCGGTTTTTGCGTAATATTTTTTATTCGGAAGTTATGAGGTACGGAAACCCCGAAAATAATTAATGAACACAATGTATAATATTTGTAGGAAAAACATGCATTTAAAGAAAAATATAGCTTTAAGAACATTATTCATCATTAACATTAAGAACATTATTCATCAAATTGATATTAAAGAATTTCTTTAAAAAAAGTGCTATTTAGAGTTTTTAATGACTTCGGTAACATATAATATTAGCTTGCTAAATTCTCCCCCTTTTTTAACCCACTCATACTATGAGAAGAGCACAGAAAATACAAAAGGCGGCGAAAGAGATGTAAGACGGCTTTATTTATTTATTTATTTTTTGGAAAAAATCGATATCTGTTTATAAATTATCTGAATTGTAAGTTTTAAAGCAAAAGGTTGGTAAATATCTTCATAATAGCAATTGTAAAATACTCATTTGAAGCATAAAGGCACAAAGTTCTTTATAACGAAATCTATGTAGTATTATGAAAAATTAAAATTCTTTAGATCACCACCAGAAAAAATGAGCCAGAAGCAGATCAAAATTTCAAGTATTTATTATTCATATTTTCCCCCCTTTTAACCATAAAAACTTTTTAAAAAATTTGATTTTAAGTATTTTCCATTTGAAACATTGATTTTTGCAACATATGATTTCAAAAAATTACAATTTGATTACAGATAAGATATAAGAAAAGAACGGAGATTACCATTTTTAAATATGAAACGGTACAAAACATTTAAAAACTTACCCCATTCAGTTAAAATATTAGCAAGATACCAATACATAAAATTCATTCCATAAACTACAATGGCGTAACCTATTCCAGGTAACTGGGTTATTATCAAATCCAGCAAGGTTCCACTATCGTACTCTTGAAAAATATATTCTTCAATTTGGAAATAAAGAAGCATTACAACGACAGCGAGAATGAGACAAACGCCGATTATTGGAAGAGAGACACAATAAACCTGAAAAAAGCAAATTCATGTACTTTGAATAATTTACAATTAAAATATTCATGAATAGAAATAGCACTAAAATAATAATGACCGAAAAGTATATTTTAATGGATCTCCAATACAAAGTAATACCTTTGTTTACAGTAATACCCTTTTTTTTATCGTAGTAGTATAGAACTTTGCGGATGATTTAATGACAGAAAATAAAAATGCTCAAAATACGCCCATCGAAGGGCGTTATTAGCGTAGAAACCTGCAGTACTAATGCGGATTATTTTCAACATGTAGTAGAATTTGATATAAAACCTTAAACATTAGTAAGAAACTTCTTCTGGACACTGGTGCAGGATCCCGAGCTTGAAATTCACTTACTATACTTCGCTACAATATCAGCAGAAAGGCAATACTATATATATATATATATATATATATATATATATATATATATATATATACACTTTTGTTTTTGTTTTTTTCTAACTGCCTTTTTTTTGGTGCTAAAAATTTATGCCTCTCTTCTACTTCAAAATTTGGAATTTTTCGGGTCATAAAAGAGTTAATTTTTTAGACAATAGTCTAACTCTTTACAGAAAAAAAAATCCACTTTTTTTTGGAATCCTTGCTTGATGGTGACCCTTGAGAAAGTCACCAGGCCGGATTTCTCATTTTTTCACTAACATATCTGTTTTTTTATTCATCATATATATATATATATATTCTTATGATCCGCGACATTTCTTTCATTTTCCTTATCATTTTTGAAGTCCTTAAGCTGTCAGTGAACCTAACTCGATATCTATTCAATGTCCGAAATTTCCACAGAGACGCAGGAGCCTTATTGCGATAAAACCAATTAAAATAACAAAGCGCGATTTCAAGCCCATGCGAAATGGCAAGTACTCTGAAAACTTCTATGGGAAAATGTCTCTAAGCTTTTTAACAACAGTTGAGCCATGTCGAAAAAAATTATATAACTACAGGCTTTCAGCGGATTATGTCCATTGACGATCTTATTTAAAATCAGTTTAAAAAAATCCTTGCATGCTTTCACCGCCATTCATACTGTTACGATCAATGGTTGAAGCTTTAGGCAATGCTAAACAAAGAAAATTTAATTATGGACCCAGTATGATTTACCTACTTTTTTTTAAATATTATCTTTCAAAGAATAAAATTGAAAAAATTTAACATGATATATATCAGCATCAAGAAGTAAATAGTTCTAATATCTTTAATATTAAGAGATTTATTTTGGGAAAGGGTTCTGATTTTTTTTTACAGCGGTCAGATGATCTCTACTCATCCTTATCCATACTAATATGAGAATGTTTGATTCAAGATAACATACATTTCTTGTAAAGATAGTGAAAGCAATAAAGATCCATGGTAAAATCAGACCCTGATTCTAACCCAGCAATCAAAATTTACCAATAGCTACCGCAGGTTTCATTAAACGAAATAAATAGCTAAATTAATTATAGCATCAACAAAAATAATGCATTGCATGCATTTTCTAAAGTAAAAGGTTTAAGGTTGAAAAATAATTAACGACTAATTAACATTAGATATCACTGTATTACAACCTTCCATTCCTCTAAATTGAAGATTTCTAGTTTCACCTACACGTAGCATTATTTCTGTAATTTTTTTTGTTGGAAAATAAGCAATCAAATAAATTAACTGTTAGTAATAAAATTCAATAAGCACTAAATTAAAATTGCTATTTAGTAAATTTCTATTGCATACAAGATTATCTGACATGTATTACAGAAGGTTTTGGTGAGTTTTTGCATCCAAAGCTTAAGAAATCCTACTTTAAACAGGTAGCAGAAAGTTTTGCCATTAGATTATAAGCAAGTCATACTTTAAGACTTTGTTGCTCAGCGGCCAATTAGGTATAGCGCTGATGGTTAAATTTGTATTGAACAAACTATTTTTTAATAAGAAGGTTAAAAATTTATATTAAGGTTCGATCACGTGCAATGAGAATAATGAAACAACATTACTAGCATTTGTCAATAAAATGTTTTCAAATTACTTGAAACAATGTATTTTAACATCATGATGAAAATTATATTATTTTTACAAAACAGTGGATGATTTTGTGAGTTGCCATTTTACAAAAAGTCTAACAATATTTGATTTTAATTAAATTAATTAATAATTTTTTGACCTAAGAGACTTATAAAAATTAAAATTATAAAACTTTATTTTTGGTATATAGTTATTGTATCATTATTTTGTATATTACCTACTCTTTTCACACCATATATAATGGTGTTCAAAATTAAGAAAGCTCGCATATTTTGTAGAATTTCATGAAAAGATTTGAACGAAATGTCAAACTACTGCTTGGAAACAAAGATGCAAATCTTGTACGTCGAATACATAAGTGTATACTTGTGTGAGGGCAGAGTTAATCAAGGACCAGGCTTACAAGTGAGCATTCCAAAAGCCGCATTTCGTTCGCTAGCAAACATCGTCACCTTTTTTTTAATGCAGCAATTGGATTAAATTAAAATTCAAACAATAAAAAAAAATCCCACGAAATTTTAATAATGGAATTAGGTGGCGAATTGTGGGCAGACTAGAAGCAGGCCTGTCTCAAATCCAGATTTATAGAGAATTTAATTTAACACCCAGAATCGTGTCCAACTTATGGGAACAATTTCAGAATACTGGATCCGCTGACAGAAAACTTGGACGCGCATTTCAAGGGTGACTGCTTCCAGAAGACTTCATGAAAGAGGGTTGTTTGAAAGAAGATATGTTGTTTTCAGAGTTTTGTAAACATGATAGTCCGTTTAAAATGGTGCAGAGATAATACAGGTTGGAGCACTGACCAATAAGCGATCATTCTTTTCACTGACGAGTCCTGGTTCAGCATAACCAGTGATTCTAAATCCGTGATTTCCATATGGAAAGAACTGGGGACCGCTACCTGCCCTTCAATAAACGAGAAATTGGCCATTATGGCAGCTGAGGTTTTAGATCTGGGCAGATATCATTTTGAATGACTATATTTCTGGAAGAGGTACTGCGACTGGTGTGAAGTATAGGGATGACGTCTTGAGGTCCTAAGTTCACATTTTAATGGATGCAGATGACCCTGATTTCATTTTAACAGATGAAAAGGTAAGACCACATAGAGCTAATCTGGTCGACAAATTTCTGGAAAATGAGGGTATTCGCCGGATGGATTGACCGGCCAGATCTCCAGACCTATATCCTATAGAGCATGCCAGAACAGAGCAGAGATCGAAATTGCAATTCGCAACCCTCCCTCCAAGGACAAGCCAGGCTTTGAAAACAGTGAGACCAAATTGCACAGGAAAGCACAAACACCTTTATTTCTAGTATGAAATCCCGATGTGAGGCTTGTATATCTGTAAAGAGAGGATCATATCTCCTACTGATTCATTTTTTGTCTTATTCTACAACGGTTGTTACCTTTCGACTCCAAAGAGTGTTACTGGAAGACCATGCGTGTGTATTATAACTGTTGAATGGTTATTTTTTGTATTATATTAAAATATGTACAATTCAAATATCATTCAATTCAGGAGTAGTACTTCGACTTACGACTTCTAATCGACCAAACCTGAAAATTCTGTCAATGTTGAACATGTATACTTATAAAAGAATCTTTGCTAACGCATAAAATTACAAGTGAAGATTAATCAATTTTTACACAACGGTATTTTGCTCATCTAAAATGTTCCTTCTGGAAGTAACACATTGAAAGTATACACAACCAATTCCTCAGCTACAATTCTTATTCCTGGGATACACATCTTCGCAAGGTACTTCTAGAAATTTTCGGCAGACAAATCGCATTTGAAATGCTGACTAAAACTGGTATTTATTAATCTGGTGGCTTCGTGGGCAGCGATTGTAATTAGCTTTAAGAGTGAATGAGTCAAGGAAAAGACAAGGACATTTTTGCAAACTTTCTTTTTGACCTACTTTAGACTGCAAAAAGAATCTACAATTAATATACGATGAAATAGAACAACGACGATTTAAAAACAACAACCGAAGTATTAATTTATGATAGACAAAAACAGAATGCAACCAATATCTTTTGTGATATTTTAATGGCACTTTTTGAATTAAAATGATTTTTGATAATTTCATTCAATCAAAATTAGAAGAATTTGACGAAAGTACATACGGAGGATATTCTCGATACCCAGAAATTCATATAAGTGACCTCATGTGGATTGAAATCCATAATTATTATAATTCTAATGTAGGTATGGGTTTCACGCATTCTGCCATTGCCCTTAATTCCTAAAATAATGCCCAATTCATGCATTGTTACTATAGTGGTAAGTGCCATATTTTTAGAGAATTTTGAATACTGCAACATAGGTAGCAAAAGATTTATAAGTCAAACTAACTGGATCAAAGACAAAAACAATAATTTTAATAATTCAGACAAATTGGATTAAAGCAATACAATAATTTTTATTCGTAAGATAATATTTAACTGATTTGTTACTTCAAAGTTTACTTCTTTGGGAATGAATTATACTGTGTAAATAAAATATATACTTTATGAAACAGAGGTTAATAATAATAAAAACCACAAAAATAAGCAATCAGTTTCAAATAGTTGGTTAAATTGCAATATATATATATATATATATATATATATATATATATATATATATATATATATATATATATATATATATATATATATATAGAAAGCAATTTTGAAAAATTAGTATTAATTAATAGCGAAACAATAAAATGATGAATAATAAAGTTTAGTAACTCTCACACACAAAGCATGTGGTAATAAATAAAAATTTAAGCAGAATGAAAGCAAAAGTAAGCACAAAAATATCAGCAGTCAGACTGTTGAAATTCTAACAATCTGAAATAATACAGACTCACCACATGCCACTATGATAAGCAATTTAAAAAAACGTACCTATTCTCCATTTTTTCAGGCTCAGCTAGCATGCATATTAATTTGTATATTCTGAAATTTACAAATTATATTAATAAAGTTTTAAGTTAAAAAGAAAAATAATTTTTATAATTGATTTTATATCAAGAAAAAATTTTTCGATTTATTTACTTTAAGAGCCATTTCATTCTAAAAAGGTTTTAAGCTAAACGCTATGAACTTCTTGGGCATTATCTAGACTGTTTTAAGTCTCATTTTGTCATAGTTTCTCTAGTATTGAAATACATTGCGAAAAGTTAACTAAATATATATACACTACTATATATATTTACAAAAGTAAATATATATAGAGAAACTATTATATTAGTGGCAAGTCATAAAATTATTTATTTATGCTAGGTATTATTGACTTTTGGAATATTAATTCGTTAAAAGTCAAAATATTAAATATTTTTCTATAAATGAAAACCATCCAAATTTCGAAAAAATCTATATTGACTTATTTCAGAAATAAGTATTTATATGTAAGAGCAGTTAAATGCATTTTAAAGTAATTTACTCATTGAAAGAGGGAAAAAGATTTACAGGGTACTATTAGTAAGTTGAATATCATCCTAATGATAAAATTCTCACACAGTCTTGATCTACTACAAGGATGTCGAAGCAGTGGAATGGGACACCCTATTTTCGACATACAGCAATTCAAAACTGTTTGCATTTTAGTTCATTATAAGAAAGTGCGCTATTGAATATTACGGACAAACGCGAGTGCCCCCCTTTAAATTTCAAAAAGACCTCAGATATTTGTAAGGCTATTAAAAATTCGCTTGCTGAGAAAGATATTTATTTGAAAAGAATTTTTTAATAGCTGATGGTACTCCAAATATTGGTAGGCAAAAAATAATTTCATTAGTTTATTTCGAACAGACGTAGGACGTTCAATTCTTGAACTCCACTGCATTATTCATCAATAAGCCTTGCATTCTAAGAGTGGTTTAACATCTCTTGATAATGTAATTGCGTTATCACAAAAAAAAAGTCAACCTCTTATCGTCGCAGGCTTTAAATAAGCGAAAGTTTGAGGCCAAGTTGGATGAAGTCAAACTCAATGTATAATTAGTTACTAATGTATAATAATGTTCACTGGCTGAGTCATGGGAATGTACTTCAAAGATTTGTTGACTACTTGACAGAAATCAAACTGCTTTTGCAAAATGTGGGAGAAATTGAACAATATCCACAGTTATGTGGCTCTCGTGTTTTTTACAGACATATGAAAATATTTTAAAGAACGGAACACAAAGGTTCAAGACACAAATAAAACAATTATTGTTCATGAAGGATTTCATTCCCCCCTTTTGACTCTGGATTGCATGTTTTAGGAACAATAATATTATTATTATTAAAAAAAAAACTACAAGTACTTCCTAAATGTGAAATATTTATCTATCCAAGATTTAGATGTGCTGGAGAAGCTAGACGAAGAAAAATCATTGAAGATTTATTTCCGCAATTGATTCGTCAATCAAGGAATTTTCAGCCAGATTTTCTCAGTTCAAAGAATAATTGGAAACTCTCAAGTTTATTATGCATCCTGATGCGACTTCATTTGATAAACTGAATTTGTCCCGATTCGATTAGTTATAAATTGAAGAATTTGAAATGCAACTGATTGATTTCCAGTCTAGTTCAATATGGATTCAAAAATTTATTGAAATAAGGAAAAAGTTAGAAATGAATGAAACAGAAAGATTAACTAGCAATATACGTAAAAATGCCGATAACGAAATTTTGAAAACGTGGATTTTGATTCCAGATACGTTTAATTGTTTGGGGAAGTCGGCTCGAGCTATTTTAACCATATTTTCATCTGCTTATGCCCGTGAGTCATTATTTTCAAAGATGAATCACATTAAAAACTCCCTAAGAAACCTTTTGGCAGATGACTCCAATTCAGCATGCAATCTGCCAAAAGTAGCATCTTCCAATCGTAATATAAGTTATTTGTCATCTAATCTACAACAAAAGAAGTCATGCTTATGTTATTTTAATTTTAATTACACGGATAACTAAAACCTATACTACAATACAGTGCAATATATACAGTTTTTGTAATAAATAAAGAGTTTTTAGTATTTAGTTTTATTGCTTTCTCAATAATCACAAGTAAAAATTATTTGACGGCGCGTCTATACCTCATTAAACATTTCTTTAGAAAAAATGGCAGGTTTATCCATAATGGTTCCCCACTCCTAATCTACTATATTATATAATAATATTTTCATAAAGAAAAATTTCAACCATAGATACTGAAGGAGGGAGGGGAATAGGGCTTTGGAAATATGTGTATCTAGAAAAAAAAAATCAAAGAAACGGAAAATCACGAACAAAATCAAAAACTATCCGACAAGAAGGAGATATCCGAATGACCATGCTGTTAAAATAACCAAGTTGCTTAGTTCTGATTTTTTTTTTTAAAATATGTAACTTAATGTTACTTAGAACAGAAGGGAAATTGGGAAATAGTTTGGCATTTCCAAATCTTCATATTCACTTATTGATAGACAGTAGGCATTACAGTATTGTGAAACTTGTCTCAGTAAATTTATACATATTTAGGTGTTTAATACTAATATTAATAAATGCTTTTTGATCGAACAAATATCTGCATAATTGTTTAGATATTAAATTATATCAAATTCTAATCTAGAGATGCTAAACAGCTGGAAAAAACGGTAACTCCATAAAAAAATAATTTTATAAACGGAATCGGACTTTTTTGGGCATGGATTATATTAGATTTTTTTAACTAGCATATATTTGTTTCGTATAACCTTTTCTCAAATTAATGTGAAGCAGTTGGAATTTCATAATTGTACCATATTTTAAAATTAAAAATTACCATTGTCAAATTTATACTCTATTTAATTATTAATATCATTATTTATCTTGATTAATCCCTGGCTAATGGTGTAAATGCCGCAGGTGGTATTTCCCCCGCCCAGGTCAAAGTAAAGTATAATTAAGACTAAATCCTTGCTTTGAGCTACACTCATGTCCATAAATTGAGGATACACACATCTTCAAAAAGCATATGCAAATTACATGAAGCCACTGTCACAATGATGAGAGTGTTAAAGAGGGACATATAAGGAATGACGGAAAAGCAGTCAAATTGTTCGCAAGCATTTTGTAAGCCGCTTAGGAATAGTTATGACTCAGAACAAATATGTAGTTTTACATAGTTGAATTATCGGCAGTCAGGAATGTGGGAGTACTAATATGAAAGTAACTGAGGAAATTGGAATCGCCAAAAGTCTCATATCTAAGCTTTGGCAGCAATTCCGAGATGATGGAAATACTAGCAGACGTTATGCAACAGGTCCAAGTACAAACACTTAAGGCAGATGGGTCAATATGCTCCTAGTTCTGTCAGATGTTTTCGGAGAGTATTCATTGATGAGTGATGTAATATTCTTTAGGATTAGATCGATAATTTGACAATCAGCATGCCTAAGCGTGGTGCGGTCTCTAATGCATCGTCTGGGAGACATACTACATATTAATCATCATACCAATCATGTAATATTGGCTTTTATAAATAGTTTTTTTATTTGTAATTTGCTCCAGGGAGCAAAAAAATCGTAATTTTTATTAGTGATATCAAATATATAGCATTTGTTTGCTCTCCACCTTTTGTTTAATAAATAGACTTTACAAATAAGTCACATTGCTTTTGCTTCTGACTCTTTCTTTTCCTGAGCTTGTATTATCCATAATTTGTAGGCATGAGTTTAATACACAGTTTGTTTCAAACTTATCAGTTTCTATAATGCTTTCAACACAAAAGAAGAGAAAGGAAAAAATCTCGGACATACTTTTAAATTGGTAAAAACCCAAAAGTCCACTCTGTGCATTATATCAAAGCTCATCAATCTGCTTAATTCGTAACTTTTATCGATTTTCTTTCTTTCTGATAATATATGAGCATAAAAGAATGTATATTATGAATTTGTAATACAGCTTTTCATGCAATAATAGCAACGTCACTGAAAATAGAGATTAAAAATTTTTCTCAATGGTTGCCAAGTCAATGGCCATTGACTTAGCTAACAAACTTCGAAACAAAAATCTTCTATGAAATATAGGAATTTTTTACTATACCTCTATTAGGAATCGAGATTCTTCACGTAAACTCGACACCTTGTCACAGAGACTACATAAGCGAAGACGCTCATAACGGTAGAGTGAAGTCTCTTTTTGGAGTGTCTGTTACGATGTGAGTACTCTAGCTATGCACACTGAGCGATGTCACTTTTTCTAATAATTGACTCTATATCTTCGCTTTGCGAGTTTCTACAAGTTCTACTTTTTGTATATCTTTCGGGGCACTTTTTCCGGAAGTACTTAGTGTTTCATTGGGGAATAAAGAGTAATTTTCTATTACCCAACGTGTAATATTACTTTTACCATACAATTTCAGCGACAATATTAAACCTTGTATTATTCACATTCTGTAATCGTAGTAAGCACGAGAACAATTTTTTGTGTCTCCCAACGCACGCGGCGATAGAAATTAAAAAACTAAGGAATATGAGTGTCCCAAGAAGGAACAGCTCGCATCAGAGAATAGAGCTTAGAGAAAATAAAAAGTAGCGGAAAGTTCTTTTCACAGCTGCTTTAATAACGGCCCTTCCTTATCAAAAGGAAATCACAATAAACTGTCACTTTTGCTTTTTTCCTTTCCCATCATCTAACCTATTTCTATAGATTCTATTGATTTCGTTTTAACATTCAGCAAACAAAATGCTGCATCTACTTTCCTGTACTAAAACGTTTGTCTTCCCTTCTCTTCAAGCAAATGATTACTTACATAAAAAAAAACTTTACATAATAGGGGGAAGATAAATGTAAATTGTGATTTTTTTCTCCCAAAGGAAAACGTGGATAACGATTTACCAAAAATGTATTTGCTGTTTTGACGACATACTTACTTAAAATGTAGTTCTTAATTCAACTAGATTGAAAATACACTAAATATCGCTTATTTCATAAAGTAAAAATGTAAATAAAAAAAATCCCTTATACTGAATTTCTGTTTAATAAAAGTAAACAGCCTTTTATTGTTTACGGAGTAATAGTCATAAAAAACTATTTTGAAGAATTGTCAAATTTCACAAACATTCTAGACAATTTAGATTTTTTTAAAAATAACATGCATTTATTAGTCCCTGAGCACAATAAATCAAGAAACGTTTCAAGACAGGTGGATTAAATTTTTAATATTTTTAATCCAAAATTTTTTAATCGATATTTATTTAAAAGAAGCCTGCCTGTCAATATGTATGTGAGAAAAAAAAAAAACACAGCAACACAAATGTTATTCAGCATTTTTTATTAGATTGATAACAAATTTTGGGTCAAATTTATCAAAGAATGAATTGTTTGTCTATTTATTCATATATTAAACATGATAATTCCTAACAACAAAAAAAGGCGATTTTTAGCTATATCTTAACAATAAAGTTATAAATGTTTCTAATTTAAAACCATATTCACCGATGGAGATATTTACCGCGTGTATTTGAACATAACCTAAGACGCAATTTAAAAAAACAGATGATGTTTGATAAATACTCTTTACATCAAACTCATACATTCTGAAATTAACATGCAAATGGGAAAGCAGTCCAAAGGCATATTTGATTTCCTTTACTACAATAAGAATTAGATATAATATGGGTTGTATTGTGTAAGCATGTGTACATTTGATACTAAATTGAGAAGAGTTGCTGAGAAAGTAATTCACTTAACAGTATCCTTGGATTTTGAGCAAACAAGTTACCATTACATTTCCTATATATTCATAAACATCTCTTAAAGGAAATTTCTTTGTTCACCGTTTTTCAAATAAATTTTTAAAAAAATGTTGATTAGAAGCTAAAACAAATTGCCACATGAAAAAAAAACCTTTTCAGCTTTCTAAGCATAAAGAAAAACTTTTCAGGATAATGAGACTGTGACCTAAAAAAAGGATAACCCCTTTTCTTATAATGAAAATGTTTATTTCTGGCTATAATGACTTATACTCATTCTTTTTTTCAGAGTTATTTTGATAATAATAGCTTTTTACAGATCAATATCTATCAATCAAAAGGTGCAGATTTTTTATTTATTTATGAAAAATGCAACATAATTTTCTATTCAATAAGATGTAAAGACTTTTAAATATATTTCAAGGTATTAATAATCTCCAACAATACATCGCTTGGAAATGAGAATGAATTCTATTTAATTCCAGCCATAATAAACATGAATAACACATTTTGCAGAAATTTACGAGGGGAAAAAAGAAAAGAGATCTATAAAACAAACTTACTTTTAAATGTCTTTTATAAGCTGGATAAACTGGAACACGTTGTTTAGTTACAGGATCAATGTCCATATGCAATCCACGAAAGGTAGGATGAAGTTTAGGTATATTTACTAATTTAAGTGTTCCCATAATATAAGCTATTTCATTGCTTTTCCTCTTCCACATCTCAAGAAATAAAGTTACCCATATCATCTTAAATATGGCAAAGAAAATGTAGCAGCGTGAGATATCCATAGAAATTGCAGTTTGAATGACACCAGCAATAGCAGTTGGCCAAAGGTAAGATGTATAAAAACAAATAAATGCAAAATAAAATGTAATAGATTCTCCAAAGTAATTTTTGACATCCCCTGTAAAACAAAGACTCATTGTACAAAAATTGAAAAACATAAATATAAGATTTCTTAAAAATGAAAATGAAATTATAAAATAATCAGTAAAAATTTTTAAAAAGGAAAATATATATATATACAGTTTTAATACTAAAAGTTTCAGACATAACACAATTCACAAAAAAATACAATTTCAAAAAATAAAGAATGATTTTTTAAATTTATTTCATAAGCACATATTATGAATACATTTGAGGCAACTTTAGTTTCTTTTTGTTTATCATTAAATGAATAAAAATAGTTATTGAGCAATAATGATAAACAAATCTCTTAATTTTGTGGTTTTATTTGACGTTTAAAACATATTTCCCACGAAACTTTTAAAAAAAAGAGCACAAAATTAATAAAAGTAACCTTCAAATGAAATATGCATGAGTGCCAATTATCTTCTCAAAAGACAATTAGCTACTTAGAAATCGGTACCTCCCCCCTCCACACACAATACAGGGTAGCTACAGAAACTGGAAAAAATAAACCCCTCTAAATTTACGACATTTTTCTAACTTAAGGCTATTAATTATATTAATATGTCAGATTCACTATATTTGTATAATATACATTAGTAAAAATACTTAAAATTATGAAAAAATATCTTTTTGTAAAATTTAATTAAAAAAAACTAAACAATATATTAAATTTCTAGGATTGAAAAAATAGTGAAATTTTAACAAAATGCATTGACAATTATATGAAACATTCAAATCATTTTGCAACAGAAATTAAATTATGTTAACAGTAAAGGTTATTAAGGATTCAACAATTTTCGCTCAAAATTTAAAAACAATTCAATAAAAATTCATGGGTTTTGAATAAGTATTAGAATTACATGTTGCAGCACAAATATAAAAACATTATGATTATATAAATCTAATCATACATATTTTAGTAAAGATTTAAACAAAGGAAAGTTTAGAAAATGTTGCTTCAAATCTTTCTTTTACAAATCCTTCTTTCTTTCACAAATCATTGGAAATAACTTGAACTAACAAAAACATGCTTTTATAAATGAATAAAAGTTATTTCTTAATTCCATTTACTATTCAAAATATTAATTTCAACATTAAAAACAAGAAGTCCTAATTTAAGTGAATTAAAAAAAATTTCTTTTGGGAAAATTTTGTGACATGCAATTTCTTTTACCATCTCTTAAAAATTATCATTTTAAATTGCTTTAAGAATTACTATTATTATTATCTGTTTTAATTCTTTGGGATGATGCTTTGCTTCCCCTTTTCTTTCCAAATTATTTTTGTTTTTCCTTTTTACAGTTAGTATATGAATTTCTCACACTTAAAATCGATTGCTTTGGCAATTCAAAATTTCTCATTTCATTATTTGTTTGAATCTTGTCAAAAACATTTCTTGCAACGAATGCTTACTCGCTCATATTCTTCCACAAACAATCTTTATTCATCGAAAATCCTCTCTCAATATTACTGCCACTATTAGAAATAATTAATATAATTTTTAAAAAATACTATGGCACTACAGCTAAGTTTTTATTTGAGTGCAAGTCGAACGGCAATTTATTTATATTCCATTTTTTGATGTGATAACCAATCATTCCAAAAATTTAAACGAATTATTAGGGTTGCTGTTAGCAACACTTATCAGCTTATTGCTCTTTTTATCATAATGAAATTCGAGAGTAGCCACATTTTTGAAAGAAAGCTATCCTGTGTTTCTTTAGAAATTATTGACATTAGGTTTGGGATGTAGAGAAATGATTGCGTGCAATCGGCGATTTCACGTATGCTCGTCCCAAAATGCTCTCGTCGACAATTTTCCCTAAGTTTTAGATATTTTTACGAATTTCATTGACTTTTCCAGATAGATAAAAATCCATAACCTTTCCTTGATATCCCTGATTTCCCAGTTCTGTAGCTACTCTGTAATAGTAAAATCATATATTAAAATTTTATATTATATATCTCAAAAATAATAGATAATGAATATAAAAAAATGTATTACATATTGGAAATGAAGAATAATTCCATGATTGCTGCTTTAGTAACTCCAACTCAGATGGCTCATGAAGTGGGAACATGTGCGAAATAATTTTATGATTCTTACAAACTTGAACTAAAATATAGAAATTTATATCATAAAACAAAAATAAACATTAACCAACATAACAAAGATAACTAATACAAATTTCAAAAGCATAAAAATGACTTATAATAAATAACTTAACACTAACACAAACGCTTAATATTAACAACACTAAATTACCCTTCCTCATATCCACCATAATGGGTGAATAATTACATTCATTTTGACAAAAATAACTGGTGAAAAAACTACAGCCTTCAATGTAATGTCTAGGTATAATAAAATGAATATGAGCCATACTATAAAGTGTCATTTAGCCGTAATTTCAAAAGTGGCAATTCCTAATTCGAAAACCGTTTAAAATGTGGAAAAAGTTTCAATTACAACTTTTTTGTGTATCAATGATTTCATAAGAAAAGGTATTATTCTTTAACCCACGGCAGTTTTTTAAACATCTGAAACCATATAAGACAACTGATTTTCGTACAATATATACAATCAAGGAAGCTATCTAAATAAATAATAATAATAACATACCAATATTTTATAGTAACAGTATCAGAGCTCTAGTGTGGTGTAGAAGTTCGGAAAAGGTATTAAGTCCTACTTAAATGACTATGGTACAAAATTTTGAAATCCAAATAAAAAATATTTTTTACGGAGCAGCGTGGCTTCTTTACGAAATATTAATGCAACATTACTCAACCAATACCAGGCAAGTATAGCAAACTGCTGCTGTTTTTCAATTTGAATAAAAAAGGGAATAGGAGAAAGCCTTGACATGAACCTTAATATTCACTGGTGCAACAATTGCATATTTAGGAAGAACAAATGTTAATATAGGTAAGAGAAATATAAGAAAATTAGAGCGTGACGTAGTACGTAGTCGTAGAGGCAATGAAAAAATTCAAGAGAATCCGGTAATTCTTTTCAGTACGATCACTCAGATGCTGAGTAGAAGAGTCCGTTTTTTGTATGACTTTGCACTTCACTTACTGGCATTTTTCATTAAATTTCGCTAACGATATTCTTTTTTTTCTGTTTCAATTAATTAAATAAAAAAATATACCTGCGATTACATTGTTAACTAATAAAATAACAAAACTTCAAATAAGTTCGAATAACTTATTGTTTTTAACACGGTTCATAAACAAGATACAGTAAGTACAAGTAACAAAGAAATCTTGAAAAAAATTATTTTAAAAAAAGTTAAATTTAGGGAAAATTTACAAGATTATTAAATTGTTATAGTTAAAAATCGATTTTTAAAACATCAAAACACAGATTTATTTTCAAATTAATTAAAGTTAAAAAACCCCCCTCCAAGGTGCATTTTCTGATTCTCTAAGGTATATGAACGCCAAATTTAGTAGCTGTAGGTCAAACGGTCTGGCCTGAACAGCAACAACATACACACACATTCAATTATATTATTCAGGGGTGTTTGTGGGACCCCAAAAAATTCCCTGAAACTTTTACGGACTTACTACCGATATTTTGGAGTTTCAAGAAGGGGGGGGGGGAGAAATGAAAAATTACAATTATGAAGTATTGAATAACCTAATTATAAAAGTTCGATGAATTATTAAACAAAATAACCCAGATCAAAATAAATAATTCATTATTATTCCTACTTCCTTTTGAACGACGATCCTCGGAAATTCCGGGTATCGAAGATCAAAATCCCCGGAATTCCGGGGTTTCCCCGGAGCACAAACACCCCTGATTATTAATATAGGCAATATTTTTATTACATCAATATTATTTTTTTGCAGTTATATGACTTGACTTGGGAGTAGATCCATTTTTATTTTTAGCATTTCTGCTTCAATGTTTACCTACACAGTTTGTAAATATGTTAAAAAACAAAATTATTGGAGTACTTTTTATCTATAGTAATATGTTTCAGTTTTCAGTTGAATAACTTATATTTTTCGTAATTAAATTCTTTTTATTGTTTAGTTGAATAATTTATTTTTCGCAATTAAAATTATTTTATATATATTTACTTGAATAACTTCTTAAAGAATTTATACAGCTAGAATTTTTACTCACCCATCACTCTTTATTAACTTTACAAGACATAAGAGTTTATACATAAATAATTACCTTGTTGCCCACAGATAAAAATGTGTTATATTTGATGAAAGTACTATTTTTACACTCAAAAGCAATCTTTAATATAACATTAAAAATTCAGACAAAACCTTTCTTTGTAATATTTTTTAAATAAAAATACAGCATTGTGGTAAATATTTAATAATTTCACAATTTTTTATTTTTTTCAATTTTGAAAACAATTAATTAGGAGACAAACAACAACTAAGATTTAAATGAGAAAACAATTGCAATGAGAAAATAGATAATTTTAATTCTTTTAACTAAGAATTATTTATTGAATATATCACACTATTCATTAATTATTTTTTATTATAAAATATTTTAATTTTTTGTGCTAGGTAAAAAGATCTGCTCAGTAAGCTTTGCATTTTTTTCTTTGTGTGTGTGTGTTGTAATCAACACATTTCTTTTTAACAAATCTTTCTCATTGATATATTGAAAATGGTACATTTAGTTAATATGTGAAATATATAAAATACTTTTATAGTTAATATATCTGAAATAGATAAGACTTTTATTTTATATATATGAAATATATAAAATACTTTTATAATGTGGTTCACAGTATAAACCAAAGAGTTTTTAAAATATCCTTTTATAATGTAATGACTTAAAAACGAAACTGTCATGCATTGTAAATATTATGAAAGGTTCATGAAATAAATCCCCTTGCTTAAAGAGTTAAATTGCTTCTTGGAAATCTCAAACTATATATATATATATATATATATATATATATATATATATAGTATAATGGAAAGGCAAATGAAATTTAGTAAGTTAACAACTGTGAGAAATTAACACAAATAAATACTGAGTAAAAATGGATGAAATTTAAATATTTTTTATTTAGTTCAATTGTATCTTGATAGATCTTTAAACCTTTCTTCAATGACCATACAAAGTGTTTGGCATGAATTGTACAACTGAATTCAAAAGGAGGATCATATCAGATTTTTCTCACATGTGATATGTCGATTCAGTAGAAAAGGATTGGTTATTTCCGATAGTAAAATATTTCAACGGACACTTTCTGACTTAAATGAAAGAAACTGCTAATCATTTCTTTTTCAAAAAATGGTTTTCAATAGAAAAAACTAAAGCTTGTACTTGCTCGCTCATTCCATTTTTCAAAGTGTGCTAAGACTCTTAGAACATTTTCCTGACCACAAAATGAAATACAGAGAGCATGTCTCTAATAAATGGAGCAAGTATTCAATTAATCACATTTAATGAAAAGAGGAATTAGTAATGATTTTAGGGCGACTCAGGCGAGCTTCATAGATTCGTTGAACAAGTATTTGTGGCCTATCCTGCTGATAGAGTAAATATATTCTTCCAATACCTAGGGAATGTAAAACTTCATGCACCACAACTTTATATTTTCTTATACCTGTTTTTCAAATTGAAAACAATAGCATATCTATAAGCTTGTGAGCTACTGGTTTAGTTAAGTTAGATTAATACCTGATTTAGAACCTATAATATATAAAAAATATATACATACAGGGTTGCAACATATTATCTTCCATTTACCTTTATTTTTGCAGCCATCGGTCATACAAAAAGAGAATTAAATAGTGAAGTGAAACAGAAATATCAAATCACATTAGAAGACTGTCTAAAACCAGAATCTTCTAAAGATACTGCTCAATTTTTTTTTTCAAAAGTGGCAGTGAACACCATAATGTGGGAATGTACTGAGAACTGGGTGCATCAGATCAGTGTTGGAGTAATTATGTGACAAGCATGAATGATGCTATTATTCATGTAATTCAGAACAGTTGTCTCAATAACATGTACCTGTGCCTTTGACATAACCCTTACATGATAATACTGTACAAATTAAAACACAAACGTAGAAATTTTCGCGTATGTAGTTTGATAAGAATAAGTTCACTTACAGGCATAACATACCAATCTAGTAGACACTATATCATTCTCTAGCTTTAATGATATCATGCACATATTTTGGCAAGAATACTGCTAATTTAATCTCCCTCACACTTTCTCAATCTCAATCACTTTTTTTAAACATCCATCTTATGTGTACATTTCTTCACAACACTCCACAAACTTTCAATGCTGCTTACATCTAGAAAATTAACTGACTAATCCAAAACAGTTAATCCCCCCATCCTATGAGTTTAGATTTAATTATGGTAAGGAGCAGGATCATTTTATAGTAAACTATAACACCATGAGCAAACATTTATGTAGAAGACTAAATTTAGCCTTATAGTACTGAAATTTATTATTTTGGAGTTCTTCATTCCCACAACTGGTACTAAGCTGCCATGTTCTTCAGATGTTAAATAATCTCAAATATCTGCTTGTGTGACAGCTAAACTATTACATTAAAATGTTCAAAGGTGGTTTCCCAGTACTTCGTCAAACAAATGATGATCAAAACCCTTGCATAAAAACAGTATTTAAACACCAAATATATTTCTTTCCCAAATTTTGTGTAGCCTCTCACTGATATCTTTTAAACTAACACAAACATTTCCTCTTCATTGCAGATGCATTGATGTTCTTACTCCCTTCCTCAATGAAATAAGCCTTGTTAATGAATCAATGCTTATACCAGCAGCCAATAATTATCTCTAAAATTCTCTATCTAATTTGTGCTGATGCATTTACTATTTCGAATGTCTGCGACCTATGGTTGCAAAAATAAGGATGGGGAAAATAACAAATTGCCCCCTATTTGTTACGCCATATCTATATATATAAATTTCACTGCAAGTATATATATATATATATATATATATATATATATATCAAAATTGGAAAATCAGTGCAGCTTTTAATAAGAGTTAATACTCATAGTTAATAGCAATATAGTAAAAAATACTTTTTGATATAAAAACAATAGATATCTGCTAATGAGAGAGAGAATTAACAAATTATACACACACAGAAAGAATTGAAGATATTTTATATCCTATAAAGTATAAAAGTTATCCATTATATCAGACAAATTTTAATTATTGTTTTTCTAGAAAATATTTAGTATTTAAACCATTAAGATATAATATTTTCAGGAATTTGTTTCCATTCATAAATACAAAAATTATAGTCTAATACCCATGATATAGAATTTTTACTACTAATCACTCTAATAATGCAATCATACATAGACTGCTATGATTTAAGAATGTTAATGATCAAGAATGGATCATTTCAAAAAATAGAATATATTTTTAAGATTTTAGCATTTGTACATGCATGCTTTTATCTTTTAAATTTTATCTAAAATTTTGCTGTATAAATAAGTTAAATGTTATTGCCTTGCATATTTTTTGAAAATTTTCAACACACCAAAATATTTTAACAGTCATGAAAGCATTCTTATGTAGTTTTAATTCAAAATTTGCTAACACTGACAAGAAAAAAAAAGAAAGCAGTATATCTTATTTTAAACTTTCTCAGACAGTAACGTCTCTTAAGAATGGCGAGCATACTTAGACAGTTACTTGACTGAATAATAGTGAACCAAAAAGGAAAATGAAACTTACGAATAGACTGTCCAGGATGAAGAATGATGTCTGGATATCCAATAAGTTCTTTCATCTCCATGGATCTAATTTCTATTATTATTTCATAAATGATCCTTTGTTTTTCAGCAGTACTCAACAATTTATCAAATGTCATACCTTGAATAAAATAAATTAATACATGCTGTATTTTTAATAAGATAAAATATACAATGATTATAACTATGAAAAAATAAAAACTTCACCACCTCCCTCAAAAAAATATGATGCCTATTGCAATTCACACACTCTGAGTGAAGGGCTTATAAATACTCAATGATTAAGGCATACCCTTAAAAGATACTAGATTTTCTTTCCTGAATCGACACATGCAAAAACCTTTTCTAAACGAACTCATAACAAAAGCCCTAAGGGGAAAATTTCTTATGCTCTCAATCTTTTATGAACAGACGTGTTTCAAATTTGATCCCCGTGTGCAAACCATGCAAACTAGTGGGAAAATAAATTGAATTTATTTCCAAATATGCCTTCTTTTTGGCCACTCATCCACAAAATTGTTATATATGCACATGTAACGAAGCATTAGCATTTTTAGAGCATATGTTAGATATAATTAAACAAAAGAATGGGACTTAGACCAGTAACTAAGAAAACATTTTAGAATAAAATAACATAATTTAAAGTAAATGACAGGAAATTAATTAAGAGATATCCTTACCATTTCCCCCCCACTGCAAGCTGTGAAAGTGTGTTGGCCACAACTCTATCTTACAGTGAGGTCATTTTTAATATGTATTTAAATTTTATCAAGTAAGAAAAATAAATTAAATGTGTATTAAATTTGATAACTAAGTTTCTGTGATGTTTATATTCATCTAAAAAAAATTTTCAATAGAGAGAAAAAAATATAAAAAAATAATTTTATTTGTAAAAATATTATGCCAGCTTAGATTATCCATAACAATATCAAAATATTAATATAATTAAAGGTATAATGTATAGTGTGTTTTGGCCATTTTTCTGAAAAAATCTCAGTCAATAGTCTTGACGGGCGAGAAATGTTGCTAGTGTGTTTGCCTACATTATACTTAAATATCAGGAAATCTGACTTGCCAAAATTATCTATCAGGAATAACTTAATAAAATATTAACATAATTATGATTTCATATTAATTATATTTGATAATTGGATAGAGGTAGCTTGAGAATGGATATTTCTTCTTCAAAAATCATTGACAAGGAGCACATACCACAAAGCATTGCAGATGCAATGTATCATAATATCAGATATTTGAGTTGCAGAAGGAGCATTTAGTAGTGTGCTAAATATAACATTCATTCAACGACCATTGTAGTAGAGAGATAGTGAAGAGCATGATCCCTCGAGCACATAAGGCATGGCTTCGGGTAGGCAGATGTGGCTAATCAGGAGCTGGTCCTTTGCCATCAGTGGATCGTGAAGTCATTTTCCGAACAGCATAAATGCCTTGCCTACAGCATTTGTTGAAATTTTATTAATATTTAGATTTTTTAAAAGACAGATGACCATCCCGTTGACTTATTTTGTAGGAACAAAATTTTGCAGATGCTTTGCAGAACAAAAGATAAAATTATAACTTTAGTTCACTTTATTTTTTCATGGGAAGGTAAGATTTATATATGGGGACTGAAGGGATAACTCAGATGTAGTTCTGTATTTGCAACGCACAAATTTTGCTGGATTTGAATAACTCTTTCAAATTTATGCTTGCAAGCATCTCCCAATCTATGTCATGTTTGGCTTTGTTGTCTAAGTCATCCCCATGCAATGTTTCATTGCCTATGATGGCACCCATGTGAAAAATGTGTTATCTAAGTGAAAGATTTTTTTTAACTTGTGCTGTCATCAGTGATTGGTGTTTTGCTTTTCCATACCTCTATTCATTGTTTGCTTTTTTTCCCTCTAGCCATTCGCAGAGCTATTCATTATATATATATATATATATATATATATATATATATATATATATAACACATCCTTGTTTGTTTTCCCCATGCTCTGAGCAATTAGCAGTGAGAAAAATGAGCATGGCCATTCGAAAGTTTTGAGTTTCCGCATCTTTAACCCCAACTGTTACTTTGTCGCTGCTCCCAGAAATACGAGTTCATACCTCTGAATAATTATATTTTAAATATCACCTTGATAGGTTGAACAAGCTTGCAACTAGAGATCTATATAACAGCAATTTTTTTTAAAAAAATGACTACCCTGTGTGTTTGTGTGCATTCATAAAAGGAATATCGAAAGCCAGAAATTTTTAAAAATTGTAATATAAAAAATAAAAGCTAATCAATAACCTAAATTCTTTTCATGAAGTAAAACAAATTCAAAAATAAATACAAATACTTTAATTAATGCATAGGATTTCATATATTGTCAAAAATATCTTTAATAAGTACGTCAAATTCAGCATGTATCAAATATATACAAGCCAATAATGACCATTTAAATTGTAACAATTTTACACTTTAATAAATTTGAAAGCGAAATGAATGTATTACCAGGCTTTAAAAAGAGATGGAGATTGCTAATTATAAATTCTCTTCGAACCCCATTTTTATCTTCTTTAGTAATTTCTAATGTTTCAGCACCCTCAAACAATCTACTATGACTAGCTCCTATTTCAATAATTGTACCCTGAAAGGAAAGATTTTTTTTATTAAATTATAAATCAATAGAAAAAATATTTAACAATAGCTTAGGGTTAAATCTAAACAATCATATTTAATTCACAAATCTTATATTTGATCAGCAATAATTTTCATGTGAGCATATATTTTTTATTACAAAAGTTTTTTTTTTCCCTCCAAAAGGAAAATTAAAGTTAAATATAATTATATCGGTAAAATATCACATATTGAATCTGTTTAGGCAAAACTGAAAATAAATTAATTAGGGGAATCATATTTATATAAAAAAGCAGCAAAATTTTATTAAAAAATTACTACAGATAACTGTTAAATATTTGTCTTTATAAATTTTTTAAAGATAAAAGCTTTGATGAATTCAGTAAAACATTAAAAAAAATTGCTGACTTATTTTATGCTCAAAAAGAAACTTTTACAAACAATGCCATAAGAAATAATAACTCATATTAATTTGCAATGCTTTTATTCTAATTTCTAATAAACTGTACAATAGTTGGCATATTTTGCAATTGAGTTAGTTGGCTTCTTTAAAGTTTTGTCAAGATGAAGTAACAGAATTATTCATTCCTTAATTATCTGCATCCAGATTTGTTGCTATTCAGGAACAATAATTACAACTTGAGCATGTATCTTGATTATTTAAAAACATAACTCTGGTGATGGCAAACGGCATCACTAGGCCAGGAAGGGCACAGACAGCGTAAAAAGCAATGAAATAATATATAAATCTGCATTCTTCCTGAAAATTAACCCTCCTCTTCCAAATCAAATAAATTAATTACAAAAATCCCTCCATAATGTCACCTATACCATCAAGAAATAAATAAGACATAATTTAAATTTTTACTTAGATTTCAAACTGATGTTATTGAATTGGAAATCTAATATTCTTTAGCAATATTTTAGAATGAATAAACATACAATACAAGTAAAATAAAAATCTGAAACTTCATAAAAAGACCTTTTTTTTAAAGTATTATTTATGTCCTGAAATGAGATCAATATTAAAAAGTTTGCCTAAAAAGGAAAAAAATACATTAAAATTTTTTTTAATTTGCTTCAAAAGATCAAATGTGAATCATTATATGTTACCATTAACAGATATACAATCAATGGTGTTATAAATAAGGAGAAAATTTTACCTCATTATCTGTATGAGAAACTCGAACTAATAATTCACCACCACCATCACGTTGGGAACGAGAAAGTAAATCTACTATATAGCGAATTGTTTCTGGAGAAGCATTATTTCGAAATACAATAATGTAAAGAGTTTTAAATGCATTGACATCTTCAACATTATCTGATGAATCATCAGAAGATCTTCTCAGACGTATCATCTGTGAAAAAGAAAATATGGTTTTAATACATAATATTTCCAACATTCATACATGAAATTAAACAAACTATTATTTCTTTATTACAAGTAAAATATAGAGTAATAGCTGCATCATTAGGAAGATATTGTGACTGTTATAAAAACTTATTTCTTATAGTTTCTACTAATTCTTAAATATATTATTTTCATTTTATAAACAACATTTACTTTTTTATGAAATATCTTCATTAAAAAAAGATACAGACGTATTAATCTTTGAAAACTCATATCATCTTCTCTTGCGGATTCTCTTGCATTTTTCTCATATTCGATCTTGCATTTGCAGTCCAATTAGATTTTGCTTATTACTTGAAATGAGTGAAAGAATAGGATTTTATTTATGATTTTACAAAAAACAAACAAAAAAATCCCTGTCGAGCAAAGTCTGGTCTCTAAAGGACTATTATATATATGCAAAAATCAACATAGAATTTTTTTAAAATTAAAACTGTACAATGCTTATATTTTTTAAAAAAAGAACAAGAAAATATTATGATTATAAATATATATTTGAGAAAACTACAAAACAGAAGAATATGTTAATTACTGGGAATGCTTTGATTCTGAAAATCTAATGAAATGAAGAACTATGTGTACATATAAATGGAAAAGAAGGGAAGGAGGCAGTTACAGGAGTAAATTCATTTATTCACCTACATAAAAAAAAGGTCTACAAAATATAATTATCCTATAATTATAATAAAAACCACAGCCAAAAGATTACTAAAATCATAAATTGTAAAACATCTAAAAACGTAAAACCCTTGGAAAATAAATATACAAATATCTGTACAAAGTTCTTTTTGAGTTGTTTCAAGAATTATCCAAGCATAGTATAAACTGAAGTCTCCTGAAAAATCTGAATATTGAAGCCACAAAAATTTGAGAAATAGCTAACGGATATTGGGGATAATTATATCATTTTGTAGAGCAGGGATGCACAACTTTTGTCCCACGAACATTGGTAATAAAATAAGACTAATTTAAAATGAAATGAAACTTTTTCAAATAAACAGGGGGGAGGGATCTGATATGAAAATGTTTCTACATCAGAATAAATAATTTACAGTTGTTCATTAAGTTTATTTACTTATTATTAAGCGGCTTTCCAATTTGTTTTCCCCATAGCAACCTGCCAGTACAAGTTTTAGTATAGGAGAAATTCACGGACGTAAAAAAAAATTCACACATGAAAATGCATTACGAGGATCAAATTCAAATCTTGCATAATGTATTTGATAATTGGTTTTCAGAATTTAAAAATTGCAAAAAAAGTATTTTTTCTTCATTTTTTTGTTAGTGTAAATCTTGTGGATGAGAGTATACAGTTAGCCTTAATTGGTTTACAGAATTCTGATATTTTGAAAAATCAGATTTTAGAATTTTATAAAGACTTAGCCAAAAAATTTTCATGCTTAACGCAAAATGCAGCTGCAAGCGCAACTTTCTTTAGAAGCACTTGCATTTTTGAGCAAACTTTTTCACTCATGAATTTAAACAAATCAAAAATAAGAAATAGCAGATGAGAACCTTTCTTCTGTTATACACATAGCCCCAACCAATCTTAGGTCTAACATAAAAACAATAATTTCAAATATTCAGTCCTAACCATCTCATTAACTTTTACTAATTTTGATTGTTAATTTTTTCCTGCAAAATTTAACTTGTGTTCTCTGTATAGTTACCAAAAAGTTTTCCTCTGTTATTCTATTTCAAGTTTGGCACTATTTTAGCAGTAATCTTTATTTATTTATTTTAAATATTTTAATCATATCTATGCTGTTTGTGTTTTATTCATTTATTTATTGCATAAAGTTGCATGAGTAAAATAATAATTTTAATTCATGCACATTGCCACACTCGCACAAAACAGTGTTTTAATATTCATGTGTTGCTTTGGGCAACAACATGATCCTTTTTCATATTTTGTCCCCTCATCCTGAAAAGTTAGTGCATCCCTGTCGTAGAGTATTTATTGGGAAAGGTTTTAGCACATTAAAATCATGTCAAAATAAAAAGGGGAGATTTATAATTACAATTTTAACTTATCCGCCCATGTGCAAAAGCCTCAAACTATGAATGTGCAAATAGCAAGAGCCGTGGCATGCATATGCATTACATTTCTTTGTTTACATCTAATTTTAAATAGTGAATCAAATCTCATTACACTGAAAAGAGGGAAATACACTCTCTAAATGATCACCTGTGTTTCGTCTATGGACAGTTCATATTTTTACCTTTGTAACAGTCTAAATATTTATTAATATGTGCCATTAAAATTTTTGTAGCTATTTTTTATAATTTCTAAATATATTTTTATATTTGTTTGATGTTGCATAACATGCCCCTGTCATATCGGGTGAAGGCTCGATTTAAGTTTAAAGCTAATTTTTCTTCTTGGATGATGCTATACCATTAGGCAACACCGTGCAGGTACTGCTAGTGATTTATATGTTTTTTTTAAGCAATTAGAAATTATATATTTAGATACATCACATAAGTGACTAACTAATAATAAGCACAGATGCTTTAAAACTATAAAAATAGACTAAATATGCCATGTTCACTTAATAAATATAATGACTGATCTAAAATTTGAAATAAAAATTAGTTAATGCAGATAATATAGAAAACGAAAAGAAATCTAATATTAATAACAGTGTTTTTATTGCTACAAAGTAATCTCAAAATCTTAATTAAAAAACTTATTCAAGATAGAATAATCTTCTTTAAAGAAAAGAAATAATTTAAAAATTTGATGAAATAAGTTTGACTTGAAATTCAATAATAAAAACTACTTTTTTAACTCAAAAATTCCTTATTTTTTTATAAATACAATATCATTGAAATGCTGAGATTTTAAATCTTATGATAGTGTAAAAATATTTGTGCAATAATATTTTTCCGAAGTTATTATTGAAACAACCATTTTCGTTTCAATATTGATAAATTTTTTTTATAAAACTTTAAAAAAGATTCTTTAACGCCGATAAATATGCCAACAGGTACGCAGACATACACATTTACACTCAGAATGGTATATGGAAGCATTTTATTTGATCATTGTCTTTTAATTTAGCTGTGTTGACATCGCAACTCCAGGTGACCAAACATAAAGTATTATCAATTTTAGGCATGTTTTTACATCATTTTGCGCAGTTGGCCGAATCTTGTCATAATTTGACGTTTCTAATGGTTTCCATCAATTGTACTTAAACATCTTTAGATTCAGAATAAGCTTTAAAATTATCAACTTTTTTAGAAATGTCAGTGAAAAATTGTTTTTTTCATTGCATATAAATAACGGTAATAACATTTTAATATAAATTTAGATATTTCGGGGCCAGCAACTTATATTTCGTTTAACATAATGGGGTGAAAAGTACCATTCGCCAGAAAGCAGTGCAATGATATGTAGCTTTATACAACGGAATCTTATAGTACCTATACCATAAATTAAACTACTGTTAACAAATTTGAACAAATGTAGCAATATTGTGATTAAAATGTCTTTTTTTGCAAACAGGTGTTGTGAAAAAAAAAAAAAAAAACGTAATACATGCTTTTAGAAGTTCTCTACTTTAGTGATCGACAGAAGAAAACTTGCGCATGTTTGAACATCGAATGTTCTCTCAAATAAAATTTAATTGGAAAATCGACATTTAAAGAGAGTTTTTAAGATATAAAGAAACTTACTTTTAATTTCGAGCCGGCGTGCAAATACCATATGCTAATAGCAAGCTTTTCGGAATTTATTGCTTGTTTACTAAAGTGATCCAGCTATTGCCACTCCAACAAAACGTATTTCAAACTCCCGCCCTTTTTAATAATATGTTGTTTGGACATCCAAACGGCATAACAATCAGAGCACTGAAGGTTTGTTTCACTATACAGTTGAGTCATATTTGTCTTATGACCTAAGACGGATACGGGTGAAAAATTGTTGTAAATACATTTTTTTTTCAGTGAAGTGACGGTCTAAAGATATATACAGGAAATTCTATCATTTGATGGTTAATACTCATAATAAAGTAAAACATTAAATTTTCACAGATCTCTAAATAGCTGCCTGCATCTGCTGCTTTGAATTTAAACTTTGAACATTAATACTTAAATAAAAGACTGGAGTTTATTAAATCACAAAATTTGTGTATTATGACAAGAATTTCAATCTAAAAATTTTAAAATTCTAACCAGAAACTTGAGAACGCATTAAAAAATATGATTGCAAAAAATTGCCAAAACTTCAAGGTGGCTTCCCCCTCCCCCAGTTTTGGTTATTCTTTGATGTTCTGGGTTTTAGATCTATCAGATCAATGGAGATCTCTATTGATAAAACTAGCCCCTTAGAATAAAGAGCCTGTAGATTTATTTTATTTTTATGACTTATGGAGGATTTAAAAATGTTAGAAGAGGTATTTTGATCGCTGTTGAGTGGGATATTTATATAAAACACGTCGAGATTTCTATTATGGCTATTTTAATAAATTTTTATTGCCTTTTTCAGCAAACTATTAGCTAAACTAAGATTCGTCCCTTGTATTTATTTTTTTTAAATCTAAGTTTATATAAAGTTTTCCATTAATTGCAAAATCAACTAATGGATGTAAAGAATTATTATAAAACTGCTAATTTGAATTCTCAACTAAGAATAGAATCCAAATGAATGTTACTTTTGCAAAAATTGAAAGACAATGAGTGCTGGAAGAGACGGGGTGCAAAGTTAACCGTTTGGTTGTCATATGCAATTTTAAACAGAGTTAGAAAATATAGGTTTTTTGATTACCTCTTATTTCATAAAAGATAAAACATATCAAATATCTCCCACAGCTTAAATATAAAATACATCGATTAGCTCTCATTGCCTGAAATATAAGAAACATTGAATTGCAGTTCCCATTCCAGCATTTACATTGGAATGATTAAACATCTCTTTAGATAATTATTTCCTACCCTTTACCAATTTTTTTTTTCTGAAGCTTAAAATTTTGATTTTCTATTGAAAGTTTAATTTGTGTGTGTGTTTTTTAATGGATTTTTGAAGATGTATATTTGATTGAGAAGCATCTACAAAAGTTCATTAAAAAGTTCATTGTATAATTAAACTACTTAAAAATATTTACAATATTTACATCAAAGTTTGCATCTAATTTACACAAAATTCATAACAATACATATTTTATATAACACGTTTGTTTAATATTTGATATGTTAAAAATCACATTTTTTTGAATCATGAATTGTTTTGAAATTGTTAAGAATTATCGTTGTCTTAAGATTTAACGAGAATACCTTTATTTCTTTTTGCATCTTTTTGTTGTTGTTGTTGCTGAAAATGTGCATTTTTTTTTACTTTTGTGAGCATCAAGTATTATAGAAATGCACTAAACGCATCATAAAACTCCCCTCTTACCAAGAAAAGGTTTTTATATATATTACACTAGCTGCCTCGACAGACTTCGTACTGTCCTTTCCCTTATTGGCCTTTCGTAGTCTAATAGAAGGAAGGAAAAAAACGTATTTCGCAGTAATCATTTCATTTATTGAATTATGCCGTTATAATAAACAACGATTACTTACAAAAATAAGTTTTGTATTTTGTACATTGAAAGACATAAGTAATAATGTAATATTTTTCATTGTAATGCTTTATGGCACACGATATTTTTTGTTTGATTACTTGGCATGTAAACAAATATAGCTGATGCTTTTCCAACGCGGAAGTAAGCAACATACAACCGTCCATGAGAGAAGCAGGGTCTCAAGATTAGTGCCGCAAAAACTCAACGGTTGACCCTGGGAATTATTTATGCTCATAGCGAAAGCAAGTCGCACTGGAAATTGCAGTCGTTTAAATTCAAATGGTACTTCAGTTGGTACCATTGGAATGCGAGGTATCAACACATCTACCTTATATTTTCCCTTTAGATTGAATAGTTGCTTCAATCGCTTTGTTCAGTAATGTTTTTAATGCTAGCCGTGTGCCATGGGTTGATATTTCGTGACTTTATGACCACCGATCCTACATTTAAATGAAGATTATGAGGCAGAAATCCTGGGAAATCCAGTGAGTTTAAAAATTCTGGTGGATAATTGACAGCATCATCTTGGTTAATCGCACAATCAAATGATTTATATGTTCTAAATTCACCGACAATGTCATTTTGAATGACACACAAACCCTACTTTTGTTTTCTTTCTGCAAACCCTTTTTTTTCCTTTCCTTTTTTATTTTTCTACAGCCCCCCTTTTCCTTTCGTATTCATTTTTTCTTCCCTGCCCAAACTTTACTTTGGATAGGCAGAGATTAAATATCCATACAGCCTAATCAACTTGAAGGCATATTAAAGATAATCTCAACACACCTTTCTTGTATTTTGATTGACGTCAAATGTTTGGCAGCTAGAAGGACACCTACGCTAGTTGGGGTAACGAAAATTGATAAAGAAATTTTTAATTTCCTTTATTCTGTTTTATTTTAATTTAAAAGTACTTCAGAATGAATCCGAAAAAACCGAATAATTAACAATGTTGGATTTAAAATGCATCAAACACTAAGAAAATAAAAAGAATCGTACATAAATAATTTCAAGAATACATAATGAATCAATCCTTTCAAGAAGGAAATAAACGCATTAAGAGCTCTTCATGCCGTATTTATGTATAAAAAGAATCTTTATCTCTAAGAACAACAATCAATAGAAACATGAAAAAATGAAATGCCATTAAATAAAATGAACAAATTGATATTCACATCCGTTTGAAAAAATAAGTTTTAAATCAGTATAAGCTGTATAAAAGCAATTATTTTTTCTTCCTTTTTTTAAACTTCTGGTTTCTTAAGAATATATAAATGAAAACCAACCGATTTCCCGAATTTCTTTCTCAACAAACCCAAATTTATTACTATCTGCCATCTTACTCATTTGGTGGGGGAGGGGGGGGATGAAGATTTTTGGCGGGAAAGTAAGAAAATTGTCCATTTAACTATTTTCCTCACCGTTTTTTTTTTCTCTCCATAAGAATTTTCCTCTTGTCTTAACGAATTATATATATATATATATATATATATATATATATATATATATATATATATAATAGTCGAATCTGTCCCGCCGTTCTCGAGTTTTGCACTTAGCAACGCATTTGTCGATTCATTTTTATTTATATAGATTAGATTTTCAAGAATATTTTGTTAAATATGTTTCATATGAGGACAAATGTAAAAATTATAAATTATTAATTGCTCAGCATTTATTGACTCAATTTACATAACACATCATTATTTAATTCATTATTAAAACATTGATATAATTAACAAATAATTTTTTAAACTTTAGTATAACACAAACTGAATTGATATTTTACTTAAATTGTGAATGAAAAGGTTTAAAACTGTACGTTTTTATAGAACCGTAAGATTCAAATTTTCATAAATCAGTCAATTTTAGTGATTGGTTTAGTTCGTTCATGTGCAACTTTACTATTTAAAATATTAGTGCCTCAAGAATATTTTATTAAATGTGACACACAGAGCAGAGTATCAAAAATTTTAAATTCTTAATTCATCATAGCATTTATCGACCCAAATTACATAAAATGTAGATATTTATTTCATTTAGACCATTTTAATTGTACTAAACAATATTTGCGTCTTTACTATGATTTACAAATTGGCCATTGGGCCGGGATTTGAATGAATTCTCTGCATGAATTAAACAATTTGGCTTTCATAAAGTTGATTTATAGAGTTAATAATATATATACTGTGAAATAGAAAACTTTATCTTGCGTTTAGTTCTTTAGAAAATACCATATTTATTTATTTCATTTCAAAGAATCGCTTGCTGAAAATTTCATTTTTTTGGATTTAATTTGCAGCAAAAATTTTTAAAGAATGTAAACAGAATCGTTTGAATCATTCTGTCGAAAACATGTTAAGCCTAACATAAAAACTGAAGCCTTATTCATTTCACTTATTACTACGACTTAAAACTACTTAAAAAAGCGATGTACTTAAAACTGTAGAATACACAAAAAATAAACACAACTAGCTTTTTGCAGTGTGTATCTAAAGTAAAACAACATAGCAAACCAATTAATGAAAGTCTATATCCGTTTAAATAAGTTATCACACAATGATCACAATGCGCATGCGTTAAACTTCACCGCCAGTAAAGACATCGAAAATGCAATTATTTTTACATCAGCTGCACAACACTAGGCAGATTTGAAAATTTTAATTCCCTTTATTCTGTTAATAAAACAGGAGTACATTTAAGTACTTTTGATTTCATTTCAAATAATGAAATCGAAAGTACTTCCGAATGAATCTGAAATGTCAATTAATAACGATATTCAGTTTTAAAGACAATAAGTGCATTAAAAATAAATAGAATCATTTGAAATAATCGGTCGGAAACATGTTAAGCTTAACCTCATCACTGTTTGACCCCCCCCAACAATCTTACTCATTTCGCGATGGGGGGAAGGAAGTTATTTTGGCGGGAAAATTAGTTTTTAATTAATAATTAAAATTCTACATTTTGTAGTGGACTGAATTGTGAATCTAAACCATTCTCGAATCCACTTGAACACACACAAAATATTTAATCAAAATCGGTCCAGTCGTTTAGAAGGAGTTCAGTCACATACACACGCACATATTATATATATATATATATATATATATATATATATATATATATATATATAAAGACCAACAAATATAAGATAGAAAAATTTCAATCCTTAATTTTATTATCAATTTAAAAAAATTTAAGAGAGCAAAATTTCGATTATTATGGCACTTAACCTGCTACAAATCCTGCTACTTAGAAGGGAAATACTACAAAAATAAAGAATTTTTTAAATTATTAAAATAATATTTTAAAAAATTATAAAAATAATAAATATATATTTAGTGAGCGCCCATGCTGCTACTGTTAAAGATATAGTGTAACATAGACCAAACCAACCAAAGTAAACTGAAATAGAAATCAAAGTAATAATGAAGGTGAACAAAACCAAAACGAAAGCAAAGTAAAAGAGATCCGGCCTGAAAACTTTCTCAAGTGTCATCATCAGGCAGAAATTCAAAAAAAAAAAAAAAAATGTAAACGGATTTGACTATAGTTTTTCTGTAAACGGATAGATTATATATTTTTCGGGTCATCAACGGATTTTCTTTTTTGGACAAAAGTAAAATCCGTTTACAGAAACCCTTACCCCCCCTTTTTTTGGAATCCCTGCTTGATGATGACCCTTGAGAAAGTCTTCAGGACGGATTTCCTTTACTTTACTTTCGTTTTGGCTTTGTTCACCTTCATTTTTGCTTTGATTTCTATTTCAGTTTACTATGGTTGCTTTGGTCTCTCTCTTTATATATATATATATATATATAATACTTTTTTTATATGCTTAAAGGTAGCAAAAAATACATAATTCTGTCTTTTCAGGCAACTTAATACTAGAAGTAAAATTTACGCTTTAGACGAATATAAACTTGACAACTATTTTCAGAAACATTGATAGCATACCACTGAGATAATTAAAACAAGTTCTACTCTCTGCACTGGATACGTTTACCATATAGATATTTTAAGGGTTTTGTATTTGATGATGCCTCGACATATGTGAAAGGGGTGGAGGGTGAAGTATGTTGACTCTCATAACTTCATGCTTGTGGGAATGAATTTGTCTTTACATAGCAGAAGCCTCTCAGCTGGCATCTCTTCTTTCGAATCTCTAAATGTTAAAAAAATATCTCTAAAAAATATTTTTAAAAATATCTCTATCTCTTGTTAAAAAAAATATCTCTAAATGTTTCCAATGGTTCAAAAGGCATTGCTGAAGATACGGATAAGAACATTTTTTTTTCTATTGAAAAAGTTGTCAGACATTGAAAAAAATATTATTATATCTTATAGAATCTAAAGTAAGCCAGCTTTGAAAGAGGTGAGAAAAATATTCTCATTATTATTATTTTTTACCTAGAATTATAAAGTATTTGAGTAAGAAATCTTCATTTTAATTGTATTCTTTTGTAAAACAGGGAATAAAGAGTCTTGTATTTTCGAAATTGGATTTTGTATCTAAGAATGTCATAGTTTTTTTGTTATAACTTTCTATGCAGAAGTAAATATGGAAACTATTTAAGTAATTTTTTTTAATTGCAATTTTTTTGAAGCCTAGAGCTTTATTTTTGGTTTCAAAAACTCTTAAAAGTTTAAACTCTTTGAAAGTAAAAAGCATCTTGTGTAGAAAATTACAAAATTAATTCGTGAACTGCTCTTAAATGTAAATTTTTCAGAAATTACCAAGAAATTATTTTTAAAAAAAATTACATTTCACTTTTCTTACTTGATATGTGACTCATATATAAAGGTAGAATTTTATAATCGATTTTACAGTCACTTTCTGATTTGCTTGATTATCAAATTTTGTGCACTAATAAGCTTTTGATGACAATATTATAAAAGATATATTTTGAAATTATTAATCAGTTAATTTAAATAAATTTAGATTTCGTATCTTGGAACCACATGGTAACAAAATTAGAAAAAATGTTTTGAAGATTTCATAACGTTTAAACAAAGGAATTATAAATTAGTCTAAATGATAGCAAAAAACTAAAATGAAGAAATTTTGTTATTTTTTTCAGTATATTATTAAAAGATTATTTTTTAAAAATTATTTTTATTCAAATCCCTAATAACTAAAGGAAATAAGGGTTTCTCGCAAGAGAAGATAAAGATTTTTCGATTTTTTTAATGTACATTTTATTGGAAAAAAATTAAAGTTAAAATTCTTTAACTTTATCAAAATCTTTACTTTTCAGCTCAGGAATTATTTTTCTAAATAGATATAAGGTTTATTAAAGAATATATATAATCAAATTAAAAAAAATATTAAGTAGTTTGTTTCTTTATAAACAGAGATTCTTGTAACCCAAACGTAAGAATAAAGTAGATAATTGACTAGTAAATATTTTACCTTAATATTACTACACAAGAGCCATATCACGCTGTGTTTGGATGTCATATTAATAAAATATTGACCGCAAATAATGACACCTTAATGAAATGTTTATCGAAAGCTTTTCCATCTGATTAAAGTCTATAAAACTTCTTTAATTATTAAGAAAAGGATCAACAATAATTAAAAAAAGTTGCCAAGTCTGAAAGAAACAAATGAAAAAACAGGTGGAGAATACATTATCAACCGGCAACTGGTGGCAACCTTGTTTTAGTTAAATTTATGCCACACTGCAGTGCATAAGTTACATTCTTTTTCCAAAATGGCCGATGACGAAATTTTATTTACACACACACGAATTTATACCCCCCGCACTCCCACACACCATACACACAGTGTTTTTAATACACCTTCAAGAAAAAGCTGTTGTTGTAACATTATATCTCTTACTGCCGCAATTCAATATAAAATTTTAATTTGTTAACAAGATTTTATGTGATTTATCTCTCTCTCTCTCTCACACACACACACACACTTCATTTGTTTATTTTTACAATACTTTAAAAAATACACTTAAAAACGTGATGTAACAAAAATAGACTTTATTACTTAACTTTATTTAAAATTTTGTGAAAAGAGAGAGAGAGAGAGAGAGAGAGAGAGAAAGAGAGAGAGAGAGAGAGAAATAGAATACTAGGAACGACTGTGGAAGATTTCAATGATCTGTCTGGTCTGGGACATTCAAAATAGAATATTTTTGTTTTCGTAATTGTAGGTGCACAATCACGTTTCCCTGAAAGCAGCAACAAATGGTAGCATGCACAAATTGCTTGTTAAATAGTTGATTATTGAATGTTTCAGAAGCGCAGAGAAGAGAATGTTACTATTTCTTTTGGAACTCTAAACGAGACTTTTACTTTGTGTAGGTGGAACCTGTTTTCGATTTATGATGCACGACAAGTTTCCATTAATACTAAAGTAGAAAAACTTTTTTTTATCTACTCCTCAAAGATAATTATATTTTTGGGAAGCTACATAGCTTTGCTGCTTATGAATAATCTATTTACACTTAGCAGACTTAAAAAAAGAATGATACAATATTTTTAAAATTAAAAAAATTGGCTATGTTTGAGCAATGTGTGTGTGTATGTGTGACGAAAGCCATATTAATAGTGAATTGAAAACAGGTTGCAGAATCGTGGCCTAAAATCAAGGAGAAAACGCATGTTGAACTTTTTAACTTCGGTTATATTCCATCTCGAGAAGCCCGCTGTGCAGCACAACAGCAGGAGAAGGATTACAAGGCGTAAAAGAGAGTAAAAAAGGTACGAAGCATTTATATCTGGTATTATATACTATGATATTCTCATAAATCACAAACGTGTAAATTTCCAAGATAAATTCTTATACATTTGATCTTGACAAGAGAAAATCAGGCACAAATGATTTATTATACATCGAAGAAAACCTCTAAAAGAGTATTTACACCAGTGATTTATTATCCATTCACTCGGCACTTGGTGGAATCATTAATGACACATTATCTTTATAATACTTCATTTGATTTAGTAAATAGGAAAAGTGGAATGGATCAGGAAATAAAATTTTAGAATCAAGTTACTAAGGACTAAATTAAGACAAAACTTTGGGAATTAATTACATTTGAAATTAGAGTTTGAAATATCATTATATACATGTATTTATTTATTTATTTATATATATAATAAATGGGTATTATATTGCTTTTTTGATCATTTTTTGTGATAAAAGAATCACTGTCGAAGTCAAAATTTTTCAAGTGTTATTAACGATTTACTGTAGGAAAAGCCCGAATTCTTGTTTTTACAAATTTATATCAGAATATTAAAGAAAAAGAAAAAAAAAAGCCTATAAAATGAAAAATCGTGACTTTCAGAATTTTTTTTCTGCATGAAGGTTGTTTTTCCTAAAACCAATTTCATAAGAATGTTTATTAAAGATTACAGCATGAATTTTCTTAGAACATCGTCCAATACATTTCCATTCTATTAAAATATTTTAGCTCATTAAAAAATACACTATGGGGCCAAAAGTATTTAGACACTTTCAATTTTACACATTCTTTCGAATATTTCCGGAAAAGCTGATCGAATAGTCTTTGATCTTTGACCATGTAAAAAATGGACTTCAGCTTGGATTTCATCTGGACTATTCGGTCACGGAAACGTTTGAGGGACCGACCAGAAATTAAGGATGGGAAAAAGAATTTCGCCTCACCTAACTACACAGAAACCAGATTTTAATTTGAAAATTTCATTTTTTTTTATTTTGGTCAACCCAATTACACAGAAAACATATATTAATTTGCAAGTTCAAACATTTTTTTTAAATTTCGGCTCACCCAATTATTAGAAAACAAATATTAAGTTGAAAGTTTCAATTTTTTAAAATATTTGCTTTGGGTAATATATCATGCACGTTTAGGAAGAAACAAAGATTTCTTTACTTTAAAAAAATCCCCAATATTTTCCCAACATTTTTGCTCATAAAATGCATAATTTCTAACCAATTTATACACAGAAATGTGACAAAGTATGATTAGAGCAGGTATTTAAATCTTAGGCGATTACTTTGTTTATTCGGAGAAAGCGGGATATTTTTACTAAATAAATTTTAATTGCACTTACGCGAATACAAGCACACACATGTTAACACACCAACATAACATTTGCAAAGTTGTTGTTTCTTATGGCACTTTCCATGGAACAGCTCGCTGAGGTAGTCAGTGATTTAAGCCTAATCAGCGTCTTTTGTTTTAAGTAGCCCCAACTAGGGCCAAGAGTAGGACCTTTGCTACCTACTCATCACAGCTGTTTGCACAGCTACTTTTTTACTGAGGGGAGGGGGGGCATCCACACACCTTACAGATGGAACACAGTAGAGAACCATGCCCAAACCGGGACTCGAAGCCGGACCGCTCAGATCACGGGGAAGACGCGCTATGCTAGGATTCCGGCTACTTTTGCAAAGTCGTATGCAAAAGGATATAGAGATAGACTAACTGTGAACTCAACTAATCTTGCAGTTTTGTCATCATTTAAGCTGAGATAAAATGATTTTCAATTCCTCATTGTATGGGAAAAACGAGAAACAATTAAACAGTCTCATTTCATAGCCCAAAGAACATGAATCTGCTTCTTTTTCCCCCAAACTTCGACTTTACATTAACGAAAGAAAGTTATACTAAGTACACTAAGACCGAATGTAGACTACATTTTTTAGAGGAACTGTGCCTGAAATCTGTGCTCCTCTTGTTCTAAATCAAAGACCATGACACCAGATAATCTCAATGAATATTTTAAGATATTACACATCTTTATTATGCCTAAGACTATGAACAGAATTCAATTTCAAACGCAATTTTATCTAAAATCTTTACGGAATAATTATCTACAATTGTTAAAGGTAGTGTTTACGTATTTGTGTATATGTTTAATGATATATCCCGAAAGAATGTTAGCACTTTATATGATAGATTATTGGACCTAGAGCTACCTAATTCGGTGCAAATATATTTGAAGCTAAAATTGTGCATCTTGAATTATTTTTTTGAAATTTGAAGCAATTAAAAATTAACCAAAATCCCCACAATAACTTGATAAATATTGCTGTACAAAAATAATTTTTATATTGTTTAAAAGTTGAAAAAAATATCTTTCTGATGATACCAGTTTATTTGCAGTGCAACTTTTTCTGAATACTAAAATTTTTTAAATTATTTTTTTGCTTAATTTTTTAACTATATGTTCTGTTGTCACAATAAAACTCAAACTTTTATTATTTTATCAGATATTTAACATTATAATTTTCTCCTTTGTTTAAGAGAACACTGTACTCTACTGTTCATTGTTTGTGAATTATTAACTAAGAGTTAGGACATTTTTTTGTATATGTCTTGTAATATAAACACGTTAAATACTTTTTAAAATACATTGTGAGGCGTGTGAATGTGCCACCTCCCCCTGTAAAAAGGGGCTGTGCAAGCAAATGTAATGAGTGTGTAGCTTAAGTCGTACTCTTGGCCCTAGTTGGCGCTACTTCAAAAACAAGAGACGCTTATTTCGGCTTAAATTCGTTGATTCATCAGCTGGCTTGTCTTATCATAGACAACAGTAACAAAACAGTTACTGTTGTCTATGGTAAGACAAGCAACAACATAAGAGTAACAACAACAACAACAACAAAATAAATTTCAATTGTATTTAAAAAAATTAAAAAAAAAACAATATGATTTTTTAAAAAAAAATCAGGATGTTCTAGACGATACAACTTTTAAATTTCTTCTATTATTTTTACTTTTTATCTATGAAACATTATTTAGAACAAAACTAGGTATGATTAGACTATTCCAATTAAAAATTAATTTTTTAGAAAACTTGTATGGATGCATACAAAATTTTCATAAGAATTTTTTTTTGAATCAAATTGATTTTGAATGATCTAAAACAAAACTCGAAGCATGAAATGCATATCAAATTTTTAAAAATGTTTAAAAAGAATATTTATTATTAATTTCATGCAATTTTCCCAAAATTTGAGACATTTGGTGCATTTCAAAGCATTCCAATCCAATTCGAGCATTGTTATATCATTTTTTAAAAAAATGCCATGAAAAATACATTTATTCCTCTAAGCGCTTCAAGCATTAATTTATCGAAAAATACATTCCATACTACTATTTTATTTGAATATAAACATATATTTTGGGGAAGAAACAATATAAAGGAAATTGCATATTTTCGTCATTTTTTACTAATTTTAAAATCTATCGTCCCCTTAAAGCAATTAAAGAAAAATTCTATTTATTATCTGTGCAGTTTAATCGAGGAATAAAAAAAGGAAGTTACAGTACAGTAAAAATTAGAAGATAAATAAAGCAAACTGCTATATTTTCAATAAAGCTATGATGTTATGAGATCTAAATCCACCAGGAAAGTTCATTTATAAAATGAATAGTTAAGTGTAAAGCTATTAAAATAACACTGCCAACCAATAGATCCCCAAAAGCAAGTAGTAATTTTTATAAAACCTAATCATAATATCACAGTTAGTAATTATCCCCTTTTTTTAACTAGAACGCACAAGTGTGTTATTTTATATTTCTTTCCAAATTTTATGAGGTTAAAAAGAAGAGTCTGGTATTCTAGGATAATATTTTCCCCCTTGATATCTATTTGCTCATATGATAATTTTAACCATAAAATGCGTAGCTCATTATTTTTATAAGGAGCGATTTATTTAAAGCCCAGAAGCTTTAAAGTTGCGATTCAAGCAGTTTTATCTTCCGAGTCATTGACGACGACCTCATTGCTTCTCTTTCAGTGCGTTCGATTTTGCATCTTTGGCTCTCTTCAATATACTAACTCATCTCCTTTTTTTAGTACCTTTAAACCGCAAACCATGCACAAAAAACGATATCATAGGGCTTCTTTAGAAGAAAAAAACATAAGATTAATTCACACTTTATTATAGTTCGACTAAATGGAGAAACATAGTTTCAACTCATTCTATTAACATAAGAGATAAATTGAAATATGATTAACTGAATTGAAGAATGAGCGTTTAATTTATTTCTAATATCAAAACAAGTAATATAAAAACATTTTTTTAAAATCAATTCCTATTTAGGTTAACAAAGAAAATTTTTAGTTCAGTTACTTTTTATTAAATAATTAAAATTAATATAAACATAACAGAGTCACAATATTGAAGCGGCAAAAAAGAAAGCAGATTTCCTGGCAATTTTCCATTCTCCTTTCTATACATGGTGTTGGAATATTATTTTTATTTGTTACTATTTACTAGCTTTCATTTTTTTTTCCGTTTCTAATTTATGAAGTTGATGGTGGTCTCTCACACATGAAGAATCGTAACCTGGAGGACTCGAACTCACAACCCGAAAGATACGAATCCAACGCCATACTAACCAGTTTATCATGGCTTACGAATTATAATTACTATAATAATTGAACAAAAATTATACTAGCACTCAACGCCAACTGAGAATTAAAAGCCAATTGTGGTTACGCAAAATGCGTGAATTTTATACACCAGTTTAAGTAATGCAGCACAAATTAGAAATGTCTAATTTTCTTTATTCTGTATTATTTTAATCCGAAAGTACTTCAAAATGAGTCGGAAAATCGATTAATTAACGATGCTTAGTCTTAAGTACATCAAACAATATGAAAATAAACAGAATCATTTAAAATAATTGGCTAAAAACTTGTTAAGCCTAACCTCATTAGTGTGGGGAAAAATAAATGAATTCGTTACTTATTTGGCAGCGGGGAAATGAAGATTTTTGGCCATAAAGTTAGTTTTTAATTAATTAATAAAAATTAATGAATTAATATTTAAAAAAAAAACTGTATTAACGTCAAATGTCATCCACTAAAAGTTTAAAAAAAGTTACTTGAAGTTGATTGGATGAATAAAAAGT
>JAOUZG010040121.1:3401406-3414219 GCA_026289955.1 Argiope argentata
TGTAGGAATTGAAAATAATAATCAAAAACGTTTTGGACAGACGAACGAATTTGGTATATGGACTTACCGCCGAATTAGAAGCTTTCTTCGAAAATTGTAACGAAATTTCTTCGAAGAATTTATTATTCCGGATATTCGAGTACAAGAGAGAATAATAACTACAAAGCGTAAAGAGCTAGATGAATGAAATTTGGTTCACAGTTTTAAGAATCTAAAGAGCAGATACTTATCAAATTTTAAATCAAATCTGTCAAAGGGATGATAGCCTAGCTATCAGCATTTTCATGTACATGTAAATGAAATAATTCTAAATTACGACCTAAATGAATGAAATTTCTTATGTGATTTTGAGATCTTTTTAGTTGAGAAGAAATTTTTTTAAAAAGCCATAGAACAGGACGCGAGAGCTGGTATCCAAATATAAATAATTAGGGATTGATTTTAAATACACGTTTTAATTAAAAACAAATAAAAAGTAAAAATAAATAAAATAAATTGTCTAATATTTAGAGAAAATAATTTAGATTCAAAATCAGTCTGGTATTTGAAAATTCACAGCCTTATCCTTAGAATTTTAAAGTCTTATTTCATTTCTTAATTTAATCGATATCTATCACATAACTATAAATATTTATGTTTGAATAAGATATGATTTATGCTTCAAAACGATGCTATTACCAGAGATTAAAAATGAACAGTTAGTTTTGTCTTTAAAGAAGGTAATAAAATGAAACTGAATTCGATAGAATTTCTATCGAAAAAAAAGTGCCAGTAAGCATATTCTTTAAGATATATGATCCATTAAACGTCTCTGAAGTGATCTAAAAAATACACTAAATTTTATTCCATCTATAAATATTAAGCTGTATATACGACATTTTTCTTTTTTTATTGCCCTGGTATTTATAAGCAGCCGATTCTTTTGTGTGCAAAGCAAAAATTTATGACTTTGGACACCACAATTCGGACTCTGCGATAAGCCCCTTTGCTCATTTTTCGTATTAAAAATCATGCCGGAGTCATTTTTTAATATTTCAATCTCCATATTTAAATCAGCCGGCCTGTGGTTTCTAACAGTAAGGAACAAGATTTGGGCCATGCTGCACTAATTCAGAGCATTCAGATTTATTTTATATCTAGATTTTTTTTTCGTATATGAAATCAATGTAGATAAAATATTGGAATAGTAAAATAATTTGAAACCAAATTAAAATGTTTCTGAAAAACGCATTTTGGGCTGTACATTTGTCTGTGAATTTGAGAACTCGAAAACACTATGAATCAGACGGTTGAAATCCGATATATGATCTACACAACAAATGCCGGCTTTCTGGCACAGAGGTAGCGCGTCTTCCTCGTGTTCTGGGAGTCCCGGGTTCGAGTCGCGGTTCGGTCATGACTGTTCTTCTGTGTGCTATCTGTGAGATGTTGTGCAAGTGAATGTGATGAGTATGTAGCTAAGTCGTACTCTTGGCCCTTGTTGGCGCTACTTCAAAAAAAAAAAAAGAAAAAAAAAGAGGCGCTCCTTTCGGTTTAAATCTGCTGCTGTATCAGCGGGGGGCTTGTCCATGGGCAAGTGCCATAAGTAACAACAGCACAACAAATTTACAGATTTCTGTCAAATTTTGAAAGAAATCCATTCCCATGAAGTTTGTCTGTGTATCTCAGATTTAGTGCTCAAGTTTGTAGTTTGTCTGAAGTTTGTAGTGCTCAAATCAACACGATAACTAAAAAACGGAAAGACTCAGAGGGATTGAATTTAGTTCGAAATTTTAGTATCTAGAGTGAGTATAGGTGTGTGTCAAATTTTGAACGAAATCTCTCGATGGATTGACTATCTGTCAGCCAGCACATTTGCATTCATATAAAATGCGATGACTCAAAAGAATATTGATTTAGTTAAATGAAACTTCACGCGGGATTTTGTTTCTAAGATTGCAGTTTTATGTCAAGTTTTGATTACATCTATCAATAAAAAGGTGTCCAAAATACATACTCACCTTTTATAACTAAACTAAAAGCTACAAAATGCTCATATGCAGAACTCAAAAAATAAAAATTTGCGCACTCATAGCGCTCATTAATTTTGCCAATTAATGAGCCATTTTGCCCATAAGTCGTTCGCAGAGTTTATACGAGGGGGGAGGAGTGATAAAATCTTTATTAAGATATATGCTAGAAAGTTTTTGCTAGAGCATTTCCATTTAATCAACTTATGTATAGATGTTAGATTGAAATGTTAGTGATCTAATGCAGGATTCATAATATATAACTTTATTTCAATTGTTTTTTTTCTTTGAAAATATTAATTTATAAAAAATAATCAAAAAGAGAAAAAAAATTCTCTGTTGTGAAAGGTGATGGATGTAATTCGCTGAAACTCAGTATTATCGGCTAAGTTCAAAATCTAGCATTGTATAGAACACTTACATATTTTTAAGCATGAAACAGTTAATATTTCATACATTTTCCAGAAATTCTATGCATTCCAGATGGCAAGATGACAGACCATGAAATAAATTGCCGATTAGTTTCGAAAATTTATTTGTAAGGAACTAGCATTACCCGCACGGCGTTGCCCGTGGCATAGAATCCAAGAAGAAAAATTAGCTTTAAACTTAAGTCTAGCTTCCATCCGATATGACATGTGCACGTAACGCAACATCAAACAAATACAAAAATATATCTAGAAAGTATCAAAAATAGTTACAAATTTTTTTATAGTACACATTCAGAAATATTTAGACTGTTACAAACGTAAAAATGTGATATGCCCGTAGACAAAACACAGGCGATCATTTCGCTCCTCAACAGATTCTTTCTGTCTCCGCAATTCAGTTGCAGTGCAATTTAAAGAAAGACGGTTATTTCATTTATCAAAAGACTCTCTATCCTAAGTATGAACATTATTTCTCTGATATTCGCTAACTGAGTTTTTCTTTCCTCTTCCTGCCAAGGTTGGATTTCCTTCTTTTGAGCATAAAGAGTTTTGAACCACTATTTAAAATTAGACGTATGCAAAGAAATGTATCGCGTATGCATATCACAGCTCTTACTATTTTCACAGTTTGAGGTTTTCGCGCATGCGCGGATAAGTTAAAAGTTAAAATAGCAATATAAAACACTTTTTTTTATTATGATATGACTTTAATAAACTAACATCTTCCTCAATAAATGCTCTACAAAATGGTATAAATATCTCCAATATCCGTTAACTATTTCTTGAGTTTTTGAGGTTCAAACATACAGACGATTTCAGGAGACTTGTTTTTATACTATGTGTAGTAAGAAAACATACAATTCAGAATAAAATTATTTCCTTTTTAGAAGCAGGCTTATATTTTATTTTGTTTTCTTTAATAAAGAAGAATTAAACTTCCTTTTGCATAGATTTCATTTACCTTTACACATTTTGCATAAAAAATAAATGAAGGGCACTTTATTGTTATTTTCTTAGAAATAACATTCGTATTTCTGTAGAATGTTCGTTTTAAAATAATTTTAACCTTTTAAATAAAAAAAATAGTTTTGACGGCCTTTTATCATTATTTTCTTCAAAATGTCATTTGTGTTTCTGTAGAATGCACACCCTTTAAATAAGTCTTACCCTAACTTTCTCAGTATAATTTGTCTAATTGGCGTTTGCCATTCTGTAGAATGTCTAGGCATTGCATATAAATATAATGAGAAAGTATGTAATGCATTCAAATAATTCTCATGTTTCATTCTTTGACTAAAAATGCCTAGACATTCTATAAAAAGTCAGCCTTTCTTACATTACATTAACATTTACATTTACATAAATTTAGATTAAAAGTGGGAAACGTTGTCAATACTAAAAGTGAAAATGTAAGGAAATCGCAAAAAAGATGAAGCAAAATAACTGTCCACTCTAGCTGCAGGAATGTTCTTTCAAGCGATTTTTTAACACGGCCGTTTGAGACTTTAAAACAATACTGATCTTTTTTTTTTACGTTTATGAAGTTGTAAAATATTCCTTTTTGTATCTTTTAAAATGAAAAATATTTGATTTTCAGTATATATATTATTTATCATTTTTAGACTTCAGTTTATGTTCATGTTTAACTGTTAATTTGTTGTGTTATCGTTTTTTAATTATTTTTCCAATGATGGAAAAATTTTTTTTTCCACTTATAAGAAATCTCCTCGATGGAGAGCAGAATTTATGGAAAAAATTTCTCTGAGAGTTGTCCACGAAATCTAAAGTTCCGCGCGTTTCGGGCCTCGAATTTCTCAAGATCTTTGTTTATTTCTTATTTTTAATTAGAGTATTTGTTCCCTCTTCCCTTTCTGAAATTAAAAATTTAATAGAGCTCACTTTTAAATTAGAATTGTTTTTACAGAGTGAAATTCTGTTAAATATTATTATATTTTGCAATGGGAACTGATATTTATTTAAGGATTTATTCAGGATTTTATTCTGTAGTTCCTCCAATTTGTTCCCTTTTTTGAACTGGGGAGGATTTCATTATTTTTAGTATTTAAAATGAAATAGATCATACGATACATATTTATTGATTTTTTCTGTACTTTTTTTTTACTTGGAATTTTTTTATCTTGAATTTGTATTTACTATTCATATATAATTATCAAGAATATTTATTAGTATGTTCCAGGACTTTTTTCGTCCTGTATTGCAATAATAAATCTATTAGTCGAATACCAGTGGGGATGAAAATTTTATCATTAATTTTTTTTTTGCCTTAATTTTTAGTATACTTAGAAAATTTTCGAAAATAAACACGAATATCTTGGAATGGAAAATAAAATTGGCTTAAAGTAATTGCTTTGTTAGAAAAATAGTTATTTTAAGTTTCATTTTTATATGCTTTCATTTATTGCACGGTTTTATTTAACTAGATATATAAAAAAATCGATTATAAAATTATAATTATTAATTATAAAATATGTAAAAGTTTAAAATACAAACAATTAAAGATGTATTTTTAAAATAAATTTATCAATGTACTAAAAAACATAATTATTTTTTATCACTTATATGGAAGTAAAAGCAAAATTCTTAAAAGCGTTGCTAAATTTAATATGATTAAGCCCCAATGACAATCAGGAGAAAAAAATATTCTTAAATATTCATCAAAAAGTAAAACATATTATGAACGGGGCTAAAATTCGATTTATTTAGAGTATAATCATGGCTAAAACCAGGTTGTATAATTTTAGCTTGTCTTTCAGATATTTGGTTAAAATAATATATTCTACATTTTAGCGTATTAACAACAGTGTGATTTATAAAATCTTTTTGTTTATTTATCATTATTTATTTGTTCAACATATTTTAAAATTTAGAAAGTGTGACAATTTCGTCACACTTCATGACAGATTTTGTGTGTTGTGATTTTTCCCCCTGGTGACAAAGGAGTTGACAAGTTAAAGAAATTTAAATAAAAAAGTTTAAGAAATCTGATCTTTGTACCTTTTCTACAGCAGTTAAAAATTTTTTTTGTTGTGATAGTTTGTAACATCGAGAAGATAATTACCTTTTCTCATGTTTTGAAGTTTAACCTTCAGGGCCTGTCTGTTTCACATAAAAAAAATTAACAACCTTGAGAAAAAATAAGACATAGATCAAATTTAAACATATTTCACTTCAAACAATCCTTACTGCAATTGGTTCTGTGGCTGGTTTAAAATTGAAAGGCATATTTACTTTTCCTTAAATCTTTCATCCAAAATTAAGAGCAAAAACCTCTCAAGTATAGGTCCAAGAAAAATATTTAAAATTCTTGCTGTTGAGCGAAAGTACTTAATATCCGGTTAAGATTAATAGCTGTCTTACAGAATGGCAATCAATACTTGGCTTGCAGCTACTAGAATTGCAATACTGATTTCTACTAAGACGTGTCACTAGATCTTTAAATTACTCTAAGACATATATCACTTGGTTATTTTTTCCCTTTTTATTGAAGACGCTGGAAGTGGAGTGATATGATATTTTCCCTAAAATTGATGCCTTTTTGTAGAAAATACCACAGATAAAATATATTCTCTTGTATTTGAGACTTCACCATGAAAATGATAGTTATGAGGAGTCATTAAATTGAAAATTCATGGTTAAATGAAAATAGTTTTTATGGGTAGTTATTTGAAATTGCTGATGAGAAATTTGTGTAAAAAGTAGTAATTTGTATTTTCATCCTACATAACTGTAAAATTTATGATAATGTTGTATTTATTTTTGTAGTATTAAGCTAGATCAGGGGTTCTCAAAAGGTGGATCGCGACCCCCAAGGGGGTCGGGAGATGTGGAAGAAAAGCTTAAAGAAAGTTAATCTATTGCTGTAGTTTTCATAAAAAAAAAGAGTACACATAAAGTTTTTAATACACATAAAAGTTGTTTTTTGTGTTCTATTAGTTAAGGGGATACATGAGCTTGTTTGGAATTAATAAATTTTTTTAATGTCTGGAATGAGCTTTGTAACAAAGACAAGGTCATTTTCCAGTGTCAAACGATTTCTTGAATTTGTTTTTACATTTATCATTATGGATAATCCTTGCTCACAGTTGTAATGTGTAGAAAATGATATCAAAGTTTTTAATGCTGCTGTGGACAGTTCTGGGTATTCCTTTTTAATACTTATTCAAAATTTGTCGATATAAGCTATATTAAAAGTAACTTTAACCGACTGATCACTTAAAATCTTTATCAGTTGATAGTGATGAAGGGCACTTAGCTCAGCTTTTGTTATGGCTTGCTCACTGAATGTGTTGACTATCGACACTATCTCACTCATATCCTTAACTGGAATGTAATCTGTAAATTGTTCAATCAAAGTTTCGAGATTAGATGATACTAGTAAGGAGCAAAATGAAGTATCAAGGGATATGGTGCCAATACCCGACACATACTCTACAAACTCTTGAGTAAGGGTGAAATTTTTAAAATCTCTGGCTGAACTTTAGACAGAGTTAAAAATTTAGGGGGTCACCAAAATACTTAGTCTAAAAAGGGGGTTGCAATGTCTAAAAGTTTGAGAATCCCTGAGCTCGATGATATGTGACATCCACCTGAAATTTAAATACATAATAAATACATACATGTTAATCGTGGCACAACAGTTAATATCTGAAACTGTATAATCTATCTAAATACATAGACTTTAAATTGGAAAAAATTCTCTAAATATCATAATTAATTATATTTTAGGCTGTTTGAATAAATAAATTTACTGCAGAAAAAACTATAAGGTTTATATTTTTACACATTTCCTCAATTTTATTTGGCTTATTTAGGAAAATATTATGAACTCGCTAACATTTTAAATAAACATTCTCTTTTTCTGCAACCCAAACTGATCGAGTTCTGAAATTTTGGTTATTATTGTATCAGATGATTTCAATTGCCACCTTGAAGACGATTCGCTAACCAACAAGCAGCATTTCCTCTAAACGGCCCCAGATTGGGTTAAAATAACAAAATCCAAGGCTTCGCAACTCGGTCAGTTTCATTCTCTAAAAAATGGAATTTTTTCTTTAAATTACAAGAATATCAATAATATTTTTACTAAAAGGGTTGTTTATAAATTTATTATAGCAATTTTTTCACAATTATGTTTATTAACTCAAACAATATAAAATATAATTCCACATTTAGCGAATTTTTCATAGTAGAAGTATATTTTCATGTCTTACGGTTTATAAATTGGATTCTGAGTCATGATTCGAGAAGACGTATACTCCTCTTTATAATATTTTAATATATTTGAAAGAAAGTGAGAAGGTGCGAAATATTTAAAAAACTCACTAATTGGAATTAATGTATCCATAATGTACAATAGAAAAAAAATTACTAATATGAATGCCAAAACTCTTCAATATTTATTTTAGTATAAAGCGAGAAGAATGATGTAAAAAAATTCTCCAAAAATGAATGACAGGTGAAGATAAGAAACTATTCCTTAGTATTATTATATTTTATTTTTTTGTTTGATAGCAATGGATTTCAAATTTTGATGGTTTTCGTTTAAAAATTAGGGGCACTTATGAGGCAAAAAAGGAAATAATAATAATAAATAAAAGACAGGGGAATATAAGGGAACAATTCGGACTAATAACATAATTCAAGTTTTTTTTTTATAATCAATTCAAAATCTGGACGTTTATCATTTCTAAGCATTGCTAGACAAATGACGTAAAAAAAAAAGAGAAAGACATGAGGAGATAAAAGAACAGCTTTTAAATATAACATAATTCAATTTTAGTTTTTTAATAATACAGTCAGAATATAAATTATGAACGATATGTGGCTTTGAAAGTGTATTAATTGGCTAGCATTTTTCAAAAACATATAAACGATCAAATTTTTTTAGAACAAAAAATTGATAATTTTTATCACATATATCCTTTCTGGTTTTCTTCGTATCATTTGTTCTATAATGCATTCTTTTGCGATCTAGCTTTCTTAAGACAATTCATTTTCTGATTTTTTTCTTAAACTAAGAATACAAAAATACAATATTCATCTGGCAATAAATGTGACTCATAATATTGACGAATCTTCAAGTTCTGGGCCTTACTGAGTCAGAAAATATGTCTGCATCTCTGTAAATACATACAAAAACGCGAAAAAGAGTTATAAGTGATCCTGTAACTGAAATAACAGATATCTATTATATTTTATTCAAAGTCCAATAATGAAAAGCCTATTTGTTTGTCTGGCAATATGTATATACATTCGACAAGTCAAAAACACTTCGAACTGGATGAAAGAAACAATGCACATGATTTAATAGCCAAAATTCACAGATCTGCACGAAATTTTTTAATATATCCATCAACTGATTTACGGATATAGGATTGTGTATTGAAGGCATGTGTAAATGTGATAAGCCAAAAACGCATCAGGACAAATTAATCATCTTTAGTATGCGGTCTATATGTCCAAATTATAAATATATACCAAGTTTTGGATCTAACCGATCAACAGAAAAAAGGTCTAAAATGTAAGTAACTCTTGCCTACTTTACGAAACTAAACCAAAATCGTTTTAGTATGAAAATATATCATATAGTCGAGAACTTACATTACGTAACTAAACAAAAATCGTCTTAGTATGGCAATATATCATTTAGTCGAGGATTTACAATACGAAACTGAACCAACATCGTCTTAGTATGAAAATATATCATATAGTCGAGGACTTACTTAATGAAAATAAACCAAAATCGTCTTAGTTTGAAAATATATCATATAGTCGAGGACTTACAATACGGAACTAAACTAAAATCGTCTTAGCATGGAAATATATCACATAGTTGAAGACTTACATTACGAACATAAACAAAAATCGTCTTATTCGGAATATATATTATATAGTTGAGGACTTACATTACGAAACTAAACCAAATTTGTTTGAGTAGGAAAATATATCATATAACCGAGGGAAAAAAAAGACAGTCGACGTTTTTTTCTAGCATTCTGAATAAGATACAATAAAGAATTAATTCTACCTACTCTGTTTTGCAGTTGAATTCTTTGTGTGTTCTTTGTCATCTGAATGTGATGTGAAACCACAATGTATTCCCAATATTTCTCTGTGCATTAAATCAACAAGTTAAACTTTCAGTCACAATAATAACTTATTTAAATATAACTTTTGCCTTGGATTTCAGGATTTGTCAGAGTAACATCTGACAAATTTGTTATATTCGATTTCAGAGCTCATAAAAACCAAAATAAACTATTAATTCCCTTTTTAGATTGCCTTCCCCCCAAAAAGAGCTAATGGACTTTTAAAAAGTTATTGTCTCTATTCTAAAGTTATGTACAATTTTAATTATTTTTCGACATAATTGCCGTGAAAATTCATAATGATTTCATTTAAAACTTTATTCACATTAATGAATTTAATGTATGACGAATTTCACACTTCAACATGCTAAATTTTTTAGTTAGCGTGCTCACAGACAAATGATGCAATTCAAATATACTTTTTTCGCGAACTCAGAGCTTCCAGAATTGTGGAGGTTTGTTGAAATCTTGAGTTAGTTTGAAATTTATGACTTTTTGCCCTGTTTCATTCGTTTACGAACAAGTAAAAAATGTTTATTCTAAATATTGTTTCACCGCTATAAATATTATCCTTATGAAATTTTATGAAGGGATAAGTGGCCTTTTTATCCACTAATTAACTTTCACGCAAGTAATAATTTCATAATTTAATTTTTATGTTAGTATTAGCATTTAAATCTTTAAATATTTAGCATTCGTTTAGAGAATGGAAATAATAAAAGTATTTTTTTATATAAGAATCATACATGTTATATTGTTATTATAACAAAATACTCCTCTGAAACGTTATAAATTTTCTAAGCGATTTTTAATAATTTCGGTTGAAAATAAAATTCCCACTTTTTAATAAATATCAATAATTTCATAGGCTTAAAATGGCCTTAAGGAATCCTACAGTCAGTGATTAAAAATACTTTTTAATAACATACTTTATTCGCCACAAAAATGTGTATTCTAAATATTGTTTCACCGCTATAAATATTATCCTTATGAAATTTTATGAAGGGATAAGTGGCCTTTTTAAGCGACCTAATTTTTTCTGTAACATACGCCCTAATTTCTTAGGGCGTATGTTACAGAATGAATTTATTGTAAGAGTAGTGGAACTGCTTCAATTTTTAAATATAAACAAAAAATATTTTAGTTTGAAAAATCCTACTTTTACTTTTTAGAACAGGATAAATACAAATAGAGAAGGATAAATATGAATTCTGTTTTTCATTTTTTCGAAACTCCTTCTTAGTGAAAACACGAATTTGCTATTAACAAATTGAAATTTACTTAATATACGGTCCCAGGTGGATTGACTCTTTCTGGGCGAGTTTTCAGCAGATAAACTTAAATATATCTCAAGAATTACTGCGAATTTCTGATGGAAATACGATATATACATACATAAAAAAATCTAAAAAACCGAATTATTAAAAAATTGATTTCCGTAATGGAACAATTTCAAGATAGTTAATTAACCCGATTAATCAACTTGTCTATTTCAACAAAGCTTCCCTTTAAGCCACTTCCATGGACACTAATTTTGTGAAGATACGATAAAAATAGCAAAGTTACAAAGATGTTTTTTTTTCTTCTGTATTATTGTAATATGCCGATTTTACTGTATTTCCTAAAAAATAGAGGGCGCTGGCTACCGATAAATACAATTCAATTGCAGTATAAGTGAAAGCAATGCAGAGGTCGAAAAAGTGTTTCCACATGTTATTTAAAGCATATTTTTTGTGACGTTTTAATAAGCAAAATAATTCCTTCAGAACATTTCATACTTTGCAGATTTAATGGAATACTTTAACATAAAATGGCATTAAGGCCATACTAGTGACGTATCAACGGTGAGTGGCGCTCATGGAATATTAAGATAATTTTGCTTCTAATTACATTTAACTTTAAAAAGTGTTGTTGTTACTTATGACACTTGCCATATTGGACAAGCCCCCTGCTGATACAGTAACAGATTTAAGCCGAAAGGAGCGCCTCTTGTTTTTGAAGTAGCACCAACTAGGGCCAAGAGTACGACTTAGCTACACACTCATCACCTTTGCATGCACAGCCCCTTTTTACAGGGGGGGGGGGGCACAGTCACACATCTCACAGATAGCACACAGAAGAACAGCCATGCCCAAACCAGGATTCGAACCCGGGTCTCCAGAACAGGAGGAAGACGCGCTACCTCTGCGCCAGAAATCCAGCAAAAAGTGGTGTAAACGCAGTAATGTTTTATTTTCGTGGCGCCTCCTTGGAGTGCCATTCAGCACATTTACCCTCCATTGTCTACTGCATCACTTGCCCCATTTCTTCTGTCTTTTCATTTCATGATTAAAACTTTGAAAATCAAAGAAATATGCGTTTTATTATTATTTGCAGAAATCTATCCAATACATAATATATTCCCATTTTTAAAAATTTGATTTATAAAGACCAAATAATTCTTCCAAATTCTTTTTGTCACGCAAATCAGAATAAAGTATCAAAATTTTGGGCAACATTTTTTTTCTTTAACAATTTTGTATCCTTTGAGCTTTCAGTTAGGTCGCCCAAAAGATTTTTTTTGTGTTAAAGAGTTGATTAAAAAGTAAAATAAATTTCGCTGACCGAGAAAACGAGTGCAAATTCTTTGAGATTTAACAGAATTAGAGAAAGGTTCATTAAGAAGTAAGCTTTTAAATCGAAACAAGATTTGTAGGGCATAAAAGCTTTAAAACAGTTTTCTTATTCTAGAAAAGGAGAAGAAGAAGGGGAGGGGGGTAAGGATTTCAAAGCAAAAGATTTCCCAAACGCAGCTACTTTCCTGAGTTCTTTCTTCCCTGAGTTGGTAAATTAGGCGCGTCTCCAGCGAATAAACTTTGAAAGTTCAGTAAGATCGGATTAAACCCTGTACTTTCATTAAATAAATATTTACATAACAAAAAAAATAATGTAAATATTTTCAAAGGAGATAAGAAAGTAACGAGTTTCTAAAAATTATTGTATATGAAGAATAAAATATACAAATTTTACAGTAGCAGGAAGTAAAGCTTTAATTTTAAATAAAGGAGAATTAAATATTTCAAGGGAAGCATGTTGTAAAAGGAGATTAATTTTCTTTTGTTAAGCTGAACTTATTTATAGTAATACAATAATGATAGTATAAACCACGTATTTATACATATACAAAGAATTTGCTTTTTACCGATTGTTTAATATATTTCTCAATCACTCATATTACTATATATATATATATATATATATATATATATATATATATATATATAT